>PVJX010008901.1:0-63315 GCA_004027295.1 Dolichotis patagonum
TGTAACTCTCAACATTATCAGAGCAAAAATTAGAATGATATTTAAATGGAAAAAATGGAGTATCAAACAATTTTAAGTAGGTGGAAAAATTTATTGAGCATATTTTAGGTTTAGACAATAAATTTTCAGATATTAAATATAGTTTATCAAAATATTTATTTGTTCCATTGTTTCAATATCTGTTGACACAGTGGAGAAGAATCTATATTTGTGAACATTCAATGTTCTAAATAAAACATGGAGCCTTATGATACCATCTGTATTGTATGAATTCAACAATGTTAATAAGATACATTACAGAAAAAACCCAAACTACTACTATACAAATCCCCTGACATTGTATTTGTCAGAAATCAATAGCCTTGAGTTAAGGTCAGAAATGCCATATACAGTTGTTTTATGTATGTGCTATGAGACTATGTCCCCCCAAGATTCATAAATTTAAACCCAGTCTCCACTGTGCTGTCTCAGAAGGAGGAAGCTGGTTCTCAACAGACACTGGATGTATCTCCACCTTGATCTTGGACTCCGCAACCTCTAAAGTGTGAGAAATGTGTGTCATTTTCAGGCAGCAGTTTATGTGATGCTGGGTTTCCTTCCAAGCTGAGCAGAGCATTAGGTCACCTATTTCTGTCGCTTGTAGTGATTTTCTAGTAATACGTGTCATGTTGAAATGAGTTGGCTGTGAGTGATGGGAATAAGTAAGGCATAAGGAAAAATGAAAAAAGAAAGAAATCAGTGCCAAGGCATCCCTATTAAAGCAATTTTTATACTACAAACCCATCTTTGCAAAATTAGTATCTTTGTAAAAGAGAATAAGTTAATAGAAAAATATTTTAGATTTTGGAATTTCTGCTTCCTAAAATGTAGTCTCAATGACTGTAGCTTGTCAACAAGTACTTATGTGTAGAAATAAAAGATGTAAGTGCTAAACTGCTAAAAGCATAGTTGTGCTGGAATAAGTAATACATAATCCATTTTCATGAGTCTAAAAGAACAAAATTAAGAGCAAGTTAGAAAAGTGGATCAGTTACTTGAGTGTACTAAGGAATTCAGAGGGACCAATAGACAGGACAAAAGTTCAAATTTGGTCTTACCTAAAGAAACCGGATTTAAACAATGTGTTATCATAGCTACTAATCTTCAGCATATGCTGTGGAGATGTTTGCTTTTTCTGATATTATCTTAAAGAGTCTAAGTAAAGTAACATTCTTCTACAGAGCAAATGGAAATACAAGCTCACTCTACAAACATAGCTACAATTCCTTGTAAAGACTTTGAAGAATTAGAGACTCAAGCAGAGATATACACATCAGAATAATATTGTACAGTGTTATTTATGAAGGAATGAGGAAACAATGGAAAATACAATGGCAAAAAAAGGTTAACTACATAATTTATGATGTATATATAATTAGATACTTGGCAGCCATTTAAATGATACAGAATTATGATAAGAAATTTAGATACAAGCTTTTTTATATTTATAAATGAAAATTATTATGTGCATATATATGCATACATGGATATATGTGCATATATATACTATATGCATTTTATATATGTTTATGCATATGTGTATCACTGTACACACAGTATATGCATAAAGTCTTTCTGAGAGTTTTCTAATTATTTCTTAAAGATACATTTCTAGACATAATATTTGAATCAGATTGTAGCTATTTTCTGAATGGAAAGGAACATAAAATCATGACATACTTTAATATCAAAACATGCTTATTTTTTTCAACATGTAACAGAGAAAACACAATAGACTCTGATTTAAATTCTAAACTCAGAACTTGTCGGGACATGCACGAGGTCAGGGGGAAGCAGCATAGACATGGAGTTAGAGCCCAGGGAAAAGAGGAAACGTTCTGGGCAGATGGATGAACCTCTGCCGTTGACTTTCCCTGCAGTCAGTATCACTGCCAGCATCTAAAATGTGAAGTCTCAGAGAAGCAGCAGCTGTACTGTGTGAAGTCAAAATTTAACAGCTCTATCAGAGCAAGTGGCTGGGATGAGCAGTGAGACATGGCCATTTGGTTATTGTCATCTGAGGAAGAATTGTATATATATTAGGGAAGTGGGAACGAAAAGACATAAAGTCTGATTGGGAGTATGAGCTCTCCTACTTTAAAATTCTTGTGCTCTCCAGTGAACACTTAACCTCTCTGCAGCACAGACTCTTAATTTCTTCTGTGTATCTCAGGCGGCTTTTATGAGCCAGGGATGGATTAACTAGTGGAAGACTTTTCTAATGATAATAAAATATGCTGGAAGAAGCTTGTCATAGTAGCTATTAGTGCTGGCTGCACCGAGACACTAAGGGAGGAGTTCAAAGCTTAGATTTGTCATTTACTGACTTTGTAACCTGTGCCTTATGTTTTGTGGGCTACAGTTACATCAACTTTATTTTCTTTTTTAATTTTTTTTTTTAGTTTTTTGTGCCAGAGTCTTGCTATGTAGCCCAGGCTATGCTCAAACTCATGGTTATTCTCCTACTTCAGCCTCCTAAGTGCTAGGATTACAGGCATGCAACACCATCAGCTTTAAAAAGAATTTGTTAATGATGTGTGCCTGTTTAGGTTGTCACTGTGATTCACGAAGGAGCACATTTTATACAGTGCCTAATGTATAGGAAGTGCTCACAAAAATGTAAGCTACTCCTATAAAAATGTGAAATTTCCCTTAGTGAATCAGTGACATGTTCAAAAAACACAGTAATTGTAATAACGCATTTCTCAGAAATTATAACAACTTGAGCTTAAGATTGAATTCTTTCCAGAAGATGCCTTTTTCCTTTCTTTTCCAAATTGATTTTATTCTTGTACAAATCATCATACAAAAGGGAACCTATAATAGCTAGGGAGTGGGGAGAAGGGATCAAAGATCATCAACATACAGTTGATACAGATGTACCAGTTCCACAAAACAAATGTATTTATTGTGTATCACAAACATATATCAATAATAAAAAGCTAAACACTCCATAAGCTTGCATATCCTCAGTCATAAAACCAAATGGACATAATTCCTAACATGATGGTACAAATATATGAAAGTGGCAAACAATGAAGACTGTTAGTCATTATTACTTCTCAGTATAAGTATTGTTTGGGGGGCTACAAAATTGAGCACTCTAGAGAAGATGTTAGAGGCTGTACCTTGACAGAGATGGTCCATTTGGAACTAAATTACTAAAAATTCATTTATATGTAAATTTTTATATGAAATCTTTAGTAATAGTGAAAAGTTGTGATGATCCTAAATGGATTTGACAGAGATTCTCTAGAAGAATTCATCACCTATTTTATACAACAGTCAGTTTATAAGTGCTCTTTATTGCTTTGGGGAAAAATATCTGGCTATGAAAAATTCTAATACTCAATATTTTTCTTTTAATGTCCCATGTCAATTTCAAGGAAATGGTTTTCTTAATACCTGGAAATTAAAAGTGGCAGAGAAACCAGATGGCCAATTGTCCTTTCCTTTATTCTTATCTTACTTTTTGCTTTACACCAGAACCTTATTGCCTTTTCACTCCGTATCTTCTCATCGATCTGAAAAGTAAGAGAAAATAAAGTTGTGTTATTAAATGTTAATCAACAATTTATGCATCAGAGCAACAGGACTTTTTGTTGCTGCTTGGATTCCTGAAGCCACAGATGATCTGGGACAATGGAGTGAACTCTTATGATTCTGAAGAAAAGATACCAAACCTTCATGAACCCAGTACTTCCAAGGTAACCCGCATAACATTTTAATAACGAAATACAGTAGAACCCAAAAGATCATGTACCACTGGGGAGTGCTAGTCCTGACCTTCCAAGTGAAGACAATAGTTACCCTTTATGAAGTAACAACCACACACCATATGCCATTTCAAGCCCTTTTTAATCTTTCCAGGACCCCCACACAGTGGGTATTACTTAGGATTCTTATTTTGAAGTTGAGAAAGCTGAAGCACTAAGTGGTTAAGTATATGCCTGAGGTGGTTACTCAGTCGGTGGGGCCGTGGAATGTGCACCTGGATAGTCTGGCTCCAGACAGAACCTGGGCACTCTGCTATTTTCCATCCGTCTACATGTGAGGAAAAGTCTCTGTAAAGCTATTGTTACAGATAAGCACCACATTCCTGGCTGCATTCAGAGCCTTCCACAAAACCTCATTGTGTTAGATATACTACCAACCACTCACTAAGAGTTTTTCTAACATAGTTTTAATTCATACACAGAGACTGCAAAATTATTATAGTCAGTGAACTATAGAGCACTTGCAAAATATGACTGTGCTCTGTATCTTTGTATCTCTACAGTCTACCTTATAAATAGCAGTGTATTTACAGGTAGTTAGAATAACCCTTTGATGAAAGCTAACTATTTAGAAGAATTGTTATAAAATTATAATGTCAAATAATGTAATTCATCAAAACTTTGTGGGGTCTTTTCTCACTGCTTCGTGAACTATAGATGAAGACAGGAAACTTTACTCCTCTCCTGTTAGTGCTCTAATCATACCTATGAAGCACCACAAGCTCCTACGATCACTATGCTGGTAGGCAAAGCTTTTGCTGTAGGCAGACAATAACACCTCTGTTTCTCTGTTTATTTTTCCTCCCTGGTCCCTTTAGACTGGGGTGAGATTTGAGTGGTTCCTAAGCTTGGAATGTGCCACCCTCTGCTGTGATTGAGCAGGATGGGGGAGCGGCTCATGGGAACAGAAGGTGAAGCAGGGCACTGACACCTTTCTCTTCTCCGGACACTAGGCATGGTGGGGAGGGGGGGAAACACAGGTCTAATTTAGGAGAGCTGGGAAGATGAATATTAGAGATTTAAGGACAGACTCCTTTTGAAGAATAATAAAGTGAAGGTGAAATCTTCTGTATCTTATCTTGCTAATCTTGATTCCAAATAGTTCAATAAACAATTATTGAACTCTCACAGGCTTGTTGATGTTAATGTTAATGCTAATGTTCAGAAAAGCAGCATTCATCTTTATAGGGGGATGCCTTTGCCGATTTTAGTTCCCCAAAAAAGATCTAATGTAATTTCATTTGCCTATGGAAAGTGCTTGTGGAAAAATATCATTTCTTTCTCCTAGGATTTTCAGGATTGCCCTTCTTCAGTTATAACTCAGTCTTATTTCTTTCTCTTTGTAAAAATTCACATGCTGATCTATTCTGAGTTTTACCTTCATCTCCAAGTTTTGGGGCCATGATTAAATTAAAATATGTCATGTGCCAGAATTGCACATTAGTTATTTAGAGGTATGTTTTAAAATATGCTCATAATGGAGAGTGCAAAGCCATGCCTAAGAGAGATGAGTGGCTAAATGCTGAGAGGCTGGGTGTGGGAGAGTTGGGAAACCTGGAGGAGAAGGGATGTCACAAAGGTACCTGTGGGCTCAGTCCCTGTTTATACCTTCTTTGATGAGGGAGCTCTGACATAGGTTATCAGATTTGTGCACTCAAGCAATCTCATGTTATGCTTACCATTGTGTGTATTTGTGTAGATTTATAAAATAAGGAAATGACAAACTTTCATATTTAGACTTGATAGGAAAATAATTAATGAATAAAAGGGCTTAGATAGAGAAGTTTATAGGTTGCGAGAACCTTTGTACCTTAGTCTTTCATGGGAGATAGACATGAAGCTGAAAAAGAAAATGAAACCATAAGTACTCTCATTTTTAAGGTCCCAGACACATCTAGGCTAAAGTCAGGTGAAAGTCTATCTTTTTAAAGTTCATAGTGGTTGGTAACAAGACTTTTCAATATCACTGTTGGCCTTTCAACAGCCAATGAGTTTCTTTTCTGAAGATGTTTTGAGGATGTTAAGTAAATTTGAGTTAGGATATTTTCCCAAAATGTCTTTGGGTGGCCTTTTACCAAAAATATGGTATTTAAAGAAATGCAAGAGACTGTCATTTAAATGTGTCAACACCATAACCTAAAGAAGTCCTCCTATAAGCCAAGGGCTGTGAATTATGTAATTATCAGTAAGAAGGCAAATGTGTAACTTTCAGCAGTGTTTGAAAATTTAGACAGTGGCAACACAGAAGTGATTTCTTTGGGATCCAACCTTAATGACCTTTTTGCTGACTTGCTTATCAGCTCTGTACAGTATTTTCAGTCACTCTTTCCCTCCCCCGCTCATGGTAAGGTGAGTTGGCATTTTTGTAATGATTTCTAAGCTTCCTTTCTTGTGAGATGGCAGTGTCTCAAGGGAAATCTTGCACAGAAGTCTCATGATATCCTGTTCACTGGGCATGTGTGTTACGCCCAACTGCCCTGGTAAGAGAAAGTTCCTGACAGCCTTGATTATGGGAGAGTCACATAGTAGAAAACTATGAACAGAGTTCTAGCTTATTTTAACATTTGCTTTCAAACTTCACCCATGCAAAATCCGGTTCCTGCCTGACTCAGAATGCTGTACACTCTGAAAACACCTATCTGGAATGTTACAGCGAAAGATGATCCAAGAAGCCCAGCCCTGGAAGCTCGCTGGCTACAGAGACAGTTTGTACTTTCACATGCTGTATTCACTCATAAATCACTATGTGGGAAATTTCTTCTTGGGTAAAAATTTCCCTTACTCTTTTGAAAAACAAATTGTGCCAACTTTCATTTGATTGTATGCTTTTTCAAATTTATCACTGATGCAAATTAAAATGAACGTTTGTTTTTACATTTTTCTTTTGTTCAACATTGTCTCTGCACAGAGACCTCTTGTTACACTAAACATAATCACAAAGAGTGGGAGTTGTCAATGGCTTTATTTAGAATGGCAAGGATTTCATTCTTTTGGAATTATATAGGTTTGTTTTAAAATTTTAACATTTATTTCTCGACTGCTAACTCATGAATCATAATAATATATAGAATATATGATAATATATTTCTATGGATATGTTCCTACTGGCTTGCATGATTTGATCAACTGGACAATAAAAGTAGAACCCAACATTGATATCTATAAGACCATTTTTAAATTAAGGTATAGAGTCATGTTTCAATGAGATAAAGTCATTTTTTTTTAATATAATATAGGTGTATTGCTACGAAGAGGTGGGATGGCAACATTAATAAAAAAGTCTACAATCGCATGCCTAAGAACTTTGCTTCTTTGGAGGCATCATCAGTATTTGCAGCTCCAGAAATGTATGCATCAATTGATACAATTACCAATAAAAGTTGATGGACTACAATAGCCAAGTTAATTGTCTAAATAATTCATAGTAATGAAGCCATTACCCGTTACATCACTGATTCATGTTGAGCAAATTGGGAATGCATTATGCTTTTGAAAGATGGTGTTATGCTATGTTTCTAATTCTTTAGGAAATTCACAATTCTAAAGTCGGTAAGAAAGTTTTTTAAAATGCAACAAAATTGCCTCTGTAAAGTATTATCTCATTTTGCTTATAATCAGGAATAATAATCATACGAGGTATAATTTAATGAGCCTATGTTACATGTTATATATTTTACCAAGAATTCACATGAACTGCCTAAATGCATCTTCATATCTATTCTTTTAAATGTCATAAAAAATCTTAGAGGTTATAAATAACTGGTCTCAGGATAACAACAACCAAGTTCTGAATCAGAAATCTGAATCAAGTTCTCTTTGATTTCAAAACCCATGGTACCCCTATCCATGCCGCTCGTCCTGCGAAGACATATGGAATATTATGTACCACTTTTGGTGCCACACGATGCACCTGGAATCAACTTACAAAGCCTGGTCTTATATCAGTTCACCGCATGGAAGTGCTATATAAAATTGATCAATTAAGTCTCCATATGGAGCTGGGAACTGCCATCAGACATACATATGTGAACAATGAATTGTTCCCTAGTTAGAAAAGTGGACAATCACCAAAGAACATGTGTCCTTTGAAAAGATGGTAGGAATATTTGGTGCTAGCAGACCATAAAGCTGTAGAAAGTACAAGACAAAGACAGGCACACTAAGTGTGGTGGAATTCCTATGACACGGTCACATCCTGTGAAAGCGAGCTTTGGCAAAGATAACAACAGGCATCTCAAGCCAGAGGCAACACTTGTCTTCTTAAAATTACACCCTGCTTAAAATTCATAGAAATTGCTGCAAGGCAGCTTACAGAAAGAGACCAGATAGACAGGGGAACACTTCCTGGAGTGAGTAGCTATGACTAGTTTTAAATACTTCTGCTCTACTCAAAAATATTGTGCTATTATTTTAAAAAATATCTAAAACTGCATAAGAAGGAAATAGCACGTGTTCTCACTATCTGCTGATAAACAATTTTTTTAAAAAAGCTTAATTTGATTTTGCAAACATTTGCTGTCTAACTCTATTCTGAGGAGAAAAAGTTATAAATGTTGATTCTTGAGACAAGGTTTCTTGGTCTTTAAAAGTCAGCTTTAATCATATTGAAAACAGAATCTGAACACTGACCCCCCCCAAAATAATGAAGTTAATGCTCCTGATGACATTTTATATTCTTAATTATTGAAGAAATTCACATGCTTTGTTAATAACTATCGATTGCCTGCATTTTAATATTTCTACATCATTACATTCATTTTTTTTGCAATGTTACTGAATTTTTTAACTTTTAGAAATCACAGGCAAGTTTCATAGTATTTTATATGAAACCAATCGGATAGTCATTATAAATTGCTTTGAAATCTATAGAGATAAGATGACTTGATATTTTCCCAAAATTCTTTTTTTTAATAGAAATATAGGGCTTCCTCTGCTATCTTGACTACAATCAAACCACTTAAGTGATCTGTCTTAAGGCAGAGTATGCAATGAACTATCCAAATAAGGCTGGGGATATAGCTCAGTGGTACAAGTACCTGCCTGTCAAGTGCAAGGTCCTAAGTTTGAGTCCCAGTACCAAAATAAATAAATAAATAAATAAATAACAAACAAATAAATTATCCTAATAATGCTGGGAAATATAATCAACCATGAATTAGTTTGTGCATTTTGATCAAGTAGTTACCCATTTAAAAGCCACATTGATTTCGTGGATCATGTAAATACTGATATGCATGTCTTTAATTTAACTAGTTTGTTATGACTTCAAAGTTCATGTTGAAAAATTCTTTGTGCAATAAGATTTTATAGATATAAGATGCATCATGAGCAGTTGATATTAGGTAAGATTTAAGCTCTTCCAGGGTAATATCGGAAATCAACAGAATTCTTCCCTCTTTCTCCTTGCCCAATGAATGTCCTGTGTTTTTATATCTGCAATGCAGGCAACACAGTTGATGTCATATTGCTTTCTTTGACAGGTTATAGCTGTCAGTTTTATGCTGCAAACAATAGGTGTGAAAAAATTTACCAAATAATATATTTAATACTTAGTTTTAGCTTTAGCAGATTTGATCTGAATATTGGAAAGGGAAGTGGAGAAATTGCACTACTTTTAGGTCAGAGCTTTGCAAACTTTAATGGGCTCAGAGTTATCAAGAAGGATTGTTAGAGCTCACACCGCTGGGCTGGCTGCTCAAGCCCTGACTCTCTGAGACAGGAAAGCCCCAGACAGAACTTGTTAAAGTTCCCAGAAGACAGCCAGCACTCCATGCTTTAGAGCAGTGATTTTTGATTTCTAGTTAATTTGCATTGGTTCTTGTACAAATCTGATGATATGAGCAAACAAAAGAGAATGAAATGTCTAAGGTAAATACTGATTGCCAAGTGTCCAAGTCACTTCAATTCCATATCTGTCTCACCCAAACTTTGGAAATGTTGACGACTTTCATACGTGCATAAAACCATTGGATTGTGTGTGCAGCAGAGCTCGTCTTAGTATTTTAAAACTTCTTCTCATTGGAATCCATGCCAAATCCAGAAATATTCTATTTATAAAACAGGAAAATTAAAATCCATTTTTATACTGGATGAAAAGGCAGGCTCTATGTTACTATGGTAAAGCTTTCTTTAAACCACTGAATAAATTCTCTTTCGATGGTAACAATAAATAAGCCATCGGAAATAGGGCTCGTGTTCATGTTAATCTATACACAATTTTTATTCACATATTTTTCACAATAGTCAATACTTTCAGACACAGGTACTAGAAAAAACGTGCAAAGTAGAGATCATATTTTGAAAAGAATGCGGTGAGAAGAAAAACAAAATTATACTAAAATATCTATAATTTATTTGAAACTGTTTAATAAAATACACGAATTTATGTAAAAGGGACAAGTTGTTTGACTCCTCACTTATAGGGACTGTTTGTTTTTCTTTCTTTTTTTTGTACTGAGAATCAAACTCTGGACCTTGTGCTAGCCAGGCAGGCGCTGTGCCACCGAGCTATATCCCTGGCCCCTAAGGACTGCTTTGAAAGCAAATCCACCCTGCTTTTCTCTTTGTATTGTTTCAGAAAAGCTGTTTTCCTGAGGTATTTGGCACGAACACTTCAGTTCTCTGGGTCACTGTCAACTTGAGAGGTATTTGCTAGTTAGCACACTGAACATTGAGTTGTTTATTACCACTCCAGTTCTCACTGGTGAATCTGAAGGTGTAGTTAGGCTGGGTGGTATCCCTTAGGGATCTTATAACAATAAGTTGGTTTCTGAAGCATTTCTTGTTCCTTGACTCTTGAGTCCAACAGTCATAGAATCCAGCCTTGGGAAGATTGCTGTGTTTGTCTCCAGTTAATAGGATTCATGGAGTTTAATGATCAGGCTGTGGAAACTATTTAGGGTCTGATTGTTAAGGAATGCTTGCTTTATGTGTTGTGAGTCTTGCTTTCATTATATCCTGGTAGCCAAATTATAGAGGGAAACTTAATTTCCTCTGCAGAAATCATTTTTGGTAGCTATTGCTATAAACAAGATCATAAGTTTGTGCATGACCAAAATAGTTTAGATCAGATTGTAATATATGGTCCCATTGGTCAGTTTGAAATGGATATTAATGTCCATGTGAGGCTCCCTGCCTCTTTATCTGTCTTTTCTGTGGATATGTAAGACAAATGTTTCCTTATTTCTCAAAAATTAAACTGAACTCAGTCATAGCTGAACAAATGACCTGAATATTTTGATGGCAGTACTAGACAAAATGAAATACTCTTTGAAGTATCCACAATTTTAAGTAATTCATAATTAATGAAAGTGTTAGAACTTCACACTTTCGTTTTTGTAAAAGTATCTTAACGGAGTGACTGAATGATTGATGCCAGTCTAGGGATATTGACTAAAATGGTTTTTAAAATAAAAAAGGAACAAGCAAACAGCATGCAAACAAATCAAGCAATATGCAGTTAGATCATCTTTGTTCTTAAAAATTTATGAAAGATACATATTCAGTTTTAACAATATTCTTCATACTTATGTAAATGTTTTAAGCCATTGCCAGCTGAAAGATGAGATTTTTGTTTTCTACAAATCCTTTGGCATAAGAGACTTGCAGCAACTTCTCATTAGTGGCCATTGAATGAACAGCAGGTCTTGTATGGAGGATCTGAGGGAGGCCACACAGAGGTTGGTACTAGGACCAAGGCTTGCTCTTGTTTATAAGGCAACTTGTTTCTCCTTACTTGTCTTCCTCCCTAGAAAAGTGGTACAAAGATGACTTAATACCAAATTTAGCAGTTCTTAAGATAACCCCAAGCATAGAGCAAGTTTTTAATTATGTGCAGAAGTGGGTGATGGAGATAAACAGTTAAGACTATGAATTTACTTAGTATTGATTCCAGTCTCTAAGTAACTAAACTGAATATAAACAATTAAGTCTTAAAAAGCATTTTGTGAGATTTCCATTAGACCTGCAGAATTTAAAGTTTTTAATATAAATTCTGATTAAAAAGTACTTCTTTAAATATTCCCTATGATATATGAGTTTTATAGAGGAAGGAATGTGGGCAAGTTTGAAACATTTAAAATACCTCAATTAAATAAGTGATTATTTATTATGAGAACAAACTGGTCACACTCCCTGAAGGAGGCATCTATAGAATTCTATTCCCTTACAGGAAGTAGGGGTAACCATCCCAGTGATTTTATTCTCTGTAGCTAAACAAACAAACAAACAAACAAACATAACAAAATGCCCTCCATTAAAAAAACCCAGAACCTAAAAAAACAAAAGTTAATAAAAGGTTTTGTTAGCTTGCTTAACAATGCCCTGTTTCTCATCCATTTAATGTTTCTGGGTGGCAGGGGTTTCATTAATATCATTACTATTATTACTCTGATAATGTTTTATATTATTTTTAGATACTGGCACCAGCTTGAGATCTGTACATTTTGTGCTTGATTTGAGTGTCACATTTATAGAAGTTGTATTTAAGATGCACATCAGGAGATTAATTCATTCTTGAGAAAAGTCCCATGGTCTGATATTATATTCATTTCAAGAAAGTGAAGTTAGCTTGTATTTTTCCTGAACTCTGAAATTTGATATCTATGACATGAATAATATAATGTTTGCATCTAACTTTGCCTACACTCCTCTCTTCTAATTAACATTCTTAATTTTTCAAATTTTCTAATGATATGTACATGTAGATGAAAATATACAAATTTATCAACTGCATCCATTAAGGTCCAATAAAAAAAATCATTGCTATGAGGGAAGAGATACAAGCATTTGTTACAAAGATATTAGAAGAACCAGAGAGCAGAACTAGCCTCAGTCTGAAGCTGCCCTACACTTCACCCTGCTCCCTCCTGCACATCTCCTTCCAATGATCCCTCTCGGGGAAGAGATATGCAACTGATAAGGGAGTCCAGGTTCAATTTTGGAAAAGAAAAACAATATGAGAGATCAAAGACTAGAAGGGCAGACATGAGGCTAAGGGATTCAAAAATTCATCCTCCCTTTGTTGATTAACTTAGAAAACCGTCAGTTTTTAAAATCATTATTATTTATACAAACTTCTTTATATGAGATCATCTATGTCACTTATTGTCTCTATCACCCAGATTCTACTCATCCCTATTTATATTACATGCAAGGCCCATTTCAGGATATCAGAGTGCATTGGTGGTTAACAGGACAACTTTTTGTTTTACCAATACGTATAAAATAAAGACTGGTTGATATTGACATATCAGATACCACAAATGAATGTATGGATTGTTGTACATAATCCTGTGCTAAAAAAATAAAAATATGAAATATAAAAGCAATAGCTTTTTCGTTACTACTTGTCAGAAACATTGGTTGGCCCTCTCCTGGCAGTTTATGGTAATCCCAGTAACTATCATAACAGACTTTCTAGAAATGGCTTATTGTGTTACAAAGGCAAAAAGCTGGCAACTGAAGTCTTCCTTACCAAATAAATTATTCAAGTAGTGCCATGCATTGACAGCCTGCATGACTGCAGGTTGGTAATGCCATTTCAGGAGTTGAGTTATCAGAAGACATATCACAAGGTGCAAATTTTTCAAATTTTGAGTATTGAATTCTTGAGCTCTAAGCTTTACAAGCAAGTTAACTAAAATTAAATACACTGCTCCTAGATTTTGACAAGTTTGAGAGTCAAAGAAATTCTGGTGTCTAGGGGGATTAATTATATTGACAATTGTTTATTTTATTTTAATTTTTACTATCAGATGTTTCTGATAGTTCACCATTTCACAGCCAATAACTACCACCTGTTGAGTGCTATCATGGGGCAAGGAGCACGGAAGGCTTTGTACGTGCTGTGTACTCTTAAAGTGACTTGCTCTTAATGTGTTAGCCTCATTCAAAACTTTCAGGGTGAGCATTATCTTACAGATGAGTGTGAGCAGCTTTTCTCTGATTACACAGGCAGTGGAATAGATATTTAAGACCAAGTTTGCCTAACTCCCAAGTCCATCTTCTGGTACTGTACCCTGTCAGATGTGAGGCCAACTGTTTCCTAACCTAGTAATTCTCAGAAATATGTGTATGTACCGATCACCTCTCCTAGGTCTACTGTTGTCTCGGACTTCTTCAGCTGTTAATAATTACTGGCATCATTTACCACACAGAAGATACGTGATGTGAATGAATGAATGGCTTCAGCAGTTCCCCAGAAAAACAACTTTCAAAGGTGGCTTCTTTATTCATTTTCTTTGTATACTACTAGAAGGAAAGCTTGATATTTTGGAGGCTGATAAGTCTTACTTTATAAAATTTTGAAAGCTAAAGGAATAATTTCATTTTATTATAAGCTACAGACAACAAGAATATTGTTTCTTTGTTTCTGTCTGTTCTATTCCTCTTCCCATGATCTGGGGACCCTTCACTGCTCTCAGCAGTTGCTATTGCCACTGCAAACATTTGCATGAGTGCACTGGAGTCCGCAAGACTTCAGCTGAACTCTACAGAGGAAATCACATCCCTTAGCCATCACTTATGCAGGGCTGTAGTCACATTTTTTGTTTTGTTTTTGAATTTGATACTTTTTTGGAACATCCTCAAAGTATCTTCCAAAAATCATGAAAATAAATCAACAACAAATCTAAGTCACTGAGCTTATTATTTCATGTCTCAAAGTCAGCGTCTTGTGTTTTTCACTCTTCTGAGACCACAGGGTGTTCAGAAGGTGGCTTTTGATGTGCAACTGTCCTTAAATGAATCGAGGATGCTGTTTACACAGCTGCTGACAGCTTTAGCAACTCTGCTCTGAGAATGCAACTTCAACAGAAAAGTAAAAAGTAGACACTACTTTTAGTTTATGCACAATTATATGGTAATTATATGGCATTTGATATTATGTTTCCTCTTTCCCAAATTACAAAATTCGTGTGTGAAAATTACAATTTACCCCATTCAGTAAGCAGGAAAACTTCTGCTTTTCTTCTTCCTCTAGAAGACAATAAGCGTAAAACTGCTAATATTCTCTTGTGTGATTTTCAGGCTTTCTAAACATGGATATGTGCATGCAAATTCACTCCCTCACACATACACAAATAAAGACTTTGCTATATTTATTCCTCCATGCTGGCTTTTCTAAACTGTAAATAAGATGTTAACAAATCATGCTGATTCACAGGCAGATCTCTTACCAGAGCTCTGATCAGCTGTTTTGTTGTTTTCCTTAATTGTTGATAGTGTCATTGAAGCAGGAATTGGGTATCTGGCTCAAGGCTGAGAAAGAAAGGGAGAAAAAGGGCAGATGGAAGAAAAGAGAAAGGGGAGCAAGGAAAGAAATGTGAGGGCAAATGTGGTGGGGAGCAGTAAAGAAGGACAGGGCGGAAGAAGATGAGGTGAAGATGAGGTGTTGGAGTAGACGAAGTCACTCAAGTGCTGCCTCATGTGCTTTCAATACACCATGTGCAGTGGACGTAGAGAAATAAGAAACATCAACACTGGAAAACAGAGATAAGATGGGGCTGCAATACAACATGCAGAACTGACCATGATTCCAAACTTGGATAAGTACAGTATCAGCTGAGTGAATAAGCTTCCACTAATGATTAGTGGAGTGAGTAGCTTTAAATTTGTCAGTGACCTTATAACACATTTGATTGTCAGATGACACTGAGGAATGACTTCACTCTAGAGTGTTGAGTTGGCTCAGAGGATGATTTAAATTTCAGTGTTACTTTCTGAGGGACACATTTCTAAACTTAAAAATGATAGGGTGAAAAAAGGTCTAAACTGTATTCATAGTCCCATGGTCACAGACTGGGGATGCAGCTTTCCAGTATGGTCACAGTGATTGCACAGATTGGCATGTTTGTCTGGTATAATAAGTGAAGTCTCACTTACTTACTTCAGTACCATAAAAATGATGGCAGGAGAAGACACTGATTGCTAACATGAGAAAACATTGAAACACATGTAACTCTTAGTGAGTCAGTGTAATTTTTAGTTTTATTATTTCTAATTTTTGTTTCTAACTTTGTGCATAGAAATTAATTAATTTATCTCTGATATAAATAGCTAAGCATATTATTTTAACATCTATGAATACCTGATTCCTCAGGGTTTCAATTCCACTTTTCATTTTTATGCTATTGTTCGGCAACAACATATAAAATTCAGTGGAAATTCTTGAACACTACCTTGAAAGGAGGAAATTTGACTTTTGTTAAATCTCATTTTAATTTTGACAACATAATTGAACTATATGAAAGTGAGAACAAAGTGAGCTGCACTTTTGTGTGATTTTATTAGATTGGTGCTTTTATAGAACGTCTTTTCCTTTGTAAACCTTTTCACATCTGAACTTTTCTTCACCTATAGAGCTTTAAAGACCAGCTTGGTCAGTGAATCCTGTTATTAAAATTTAACTTATGTTCAACTTGAATAGAATTAAATGATTTTAAGTTTCGTTCTAGCTCTTGTTGATCATATATCTCTAAATGTCTGATTTTAATTCTTATAGATACTATAGAACAGTACTATGTAAATTTATGTTTATATGTGTGAGATGCATAACCTTTGATATTTTTACTAATAAGAAAGGTATAATTCACCAATGTTTTCCTTTCTACATGCTGAGACTTTACTCAGACAAGGTCAAATAATTCAGAATAACTTTGAGAGCAGCAGACTGAGAATCTTGCTATGTCATTTGAACTCAAATGATCCAAGCCTTCCAGGCACTGACAAACCTATGTCTTAGAAGACTGTTTTATGATGGATTTCAAGAGAGAAAGATTACTGATAAGGGAATAGAACCCTCAGGTCCACTCAACAGCCTGTTTTTCTCAGACTGAATATGTTCCTGGGAAATAATTTTTGTTTATTTGGAGTTGAATTTAAATGACTAGGACCATTAAATCACGGTGAGAAATACTTATGTCTCTCCATTACAGGGGAAAGCCTGATGCCTTCACATCAGAGAATACTTTTCTGGTAAGAACTAAACGCCTCTTGCAAATAAATGTTCTTTTATCCCTATCTTTTGCATTTTTTTTTTCATGTTGCTCATGTAATATGAGTCATTTGTCTGACATATAAGGGGCAGGATGATGGAAGATTAATTTTAGGATGTGCTTCCAAAATAATTTCTGTGGTAATAAAAGATTGTTACACTTGTAATTAAATGCTTTTGCACAGAAGTGGCATGTCACTCATATTTCATTATTTAAGTAAAAGCACACAGTCTCACCTATTTATAGTTCAGTTGAACAAAATTCCAATCTATCACAAATGCTGAAGGAGAAGAACCAGAGTATTGTGAACATTCCTAATGACCTACTTGAAAGTCAAAATGGATCTTAAGAATGCGAATTAAGTACATAGATCTTTATCCTAACAAAACCCAAAGGTTTACAGGCCTGATAAAGTAGTTGTGCTCTGAGAAATATCAGAGGAGGCCATTTTTCTTAGATCAAGACTGAAGTACATTAAAATGCAACATTAACTTATCATTTTATTTTTGAGCAGCAATATATCATATGATTAAGCTGCAAAAATAAGATAAAGACAGCAAGCATTCATAAATTTAATTTTTGTTTGTTCTGGTCCATTTTATTTTTTACTTGCAGGTAACCATTGCCACTAGTTCCTTTTGTATTCTCTTAGTATGTCATTCTGCAAACATATTTTTTGGTACTGGGAAATATTTATGATGCTGCAGAATGAACCCATTGCCTTAGCACTTAGCTACATTCATAGCCCTTTTTAAAATTTTGAGACAAGACCTTACCATGTGGCTAAATTGCCTAGGTTGAGCTGGAATTTGTAGATATTTCTGCCTCAGCCTGTTGTTGGCTGTATTCTACCTTGCTCTTTATTTTACAACATATTTTGGAAAAATTTGCATGCTATTGTATAGAAAGAATATTTCTTTTTAGATGTACATGGTATTCTACAGAGAGATAGTTCTGCAAAAATTTGGCAGTGCTATTATCACAAATAATAGTGAAATCTTGTATTTGTACATGTGAGGAGTACTTGGGAGATAAATACCTTGGAATGAGATAGTTGTATTAAACAGAAAAATAGATATTATGTTTACTAGGTATTTCAAAATGGCTCTCTCTGTATATATGAGAAATCTATCACAAACTTTCCATTAAAGTATATGAGAAAGCTTTTTAATTTTTGTCAGTCTGATGCATAAAAATTGTGACTGTCACCAGAAATCAAACAGCCATTGGCAATCTCAAAGTCCATTATATGCTCCATTATACACACAAAACTAAATGATTACAAATTTGGAAATCTTGGGCAATTTCTAACCATTCTGCCATCAATCAAATATCAAATATAGAAGCATCTCTCTCTCTTTCTCTCTCTCTTTTCCTTTCTCCCTCCCTCCCTTCTCCCTCCCCTCACTCTCTCTTTCTCTCTCATCTGCATCACTTAAACAAACTCTTCTGTTCGAATATGTTAAAACATCACTTCTCATGACTTTATTAAAGGATGCACATCACTCACTTCCTTGAAGTTTTAAGTAGGTCTCTGTCCCTACAGCACAATAAAAACAGCTGGTACTATCTGAGAGAGGATAGGAAGAATGTCAGGGAACAGGACTCCTTTCTCCTCTGCCTCCCATGAATCCCACTTTCCTTTCTCTGCTCTCAGGTTCCAAACAGACTCCTTCTATGCTTAGAATGACAACTCTTCTCCTGGGCAATGAAACATCATGGACTTTGCCGTACACGTAATCCTTGATCTCCTGGTCAAGACTCCATTAGACCCAATACCACCATTTGTTCTTATTTTGGAGGCCACTGCCTGGGAAACCAAAGTTGCTGAATTGGCTTCTGAACATTCTCCTGCCAAAGAATGTGAAAGAAAAGATGTTTGGTGTACACATGGCTTCCTGGAAAAATTCTTCTTGTGTTCAGGTAACCAGTGGAAGCAAAAGGTGCAATGGCAGCAAAAGAAATCACATAGACGTCACAGTTTCTTTGGAAAATGACCAGTATTGTCTCAGTTTATCAAAATAGTGGGAGCTGCCAACTCCGCCCCTCCGCGTCTCTCTCTGTGTGTGTGACTTCAACAGGGGCTTCTGGCTTCTCCTGCCCTTGAATATGGGATCTTGTTTTCCATGCCACAGTTTTTAGGTCATAATTATATTCATTAAATATCAAAATCTCTATTTATTTGTTTGTCTGTCTATCATCTTTTGATCATCTAAATAGCCATCTACCTATCATCTATCAATCATCTATCTGTCCAATTTGTTCTGTTTCGTCAGATAAAACTAACGAAAATCCTATTATTTTGTTAAATTTTATGTATTTTATTTCTCTTGGGATTTAATTCGAAGCACCTGAAATCTTCCTGTAACTACAGCTTAGATAAGCCTTTTTTTCCTCTAATTTTTATTTTCAACTCGGAATACACAATCCTATCATTTTTAATGAATGGTAATTGTGTGGAGACAACTTATATATTATGGAAATATCTTCCTAATAGATAGCAATTGTCTCTGGTCACTTGGATGATCAAGGAAACAGCCTTGATCATCATATGAGAGCTATACAAGGGTATTATATACCCTTGTATATACCCCTTGTCAAAAAAACATTAGCATTTGTCATTGGTGTTAAATATTTTGCTTTAGTCACTAAAAAATAACTCAATGATTGCAACAGCCTAAAGACAAAGATTTATAATTTTTTTTTGTACTGGGACTCAAACTGATTACCTCACACTTGCCAGACAGGAGCTGTGCCTCTGAGCTACAACCCTGGCCCCAAAGATTTATAACTAACACTACCTTCTCAAACATGGAGAAATGAATGTGATACTTGGCTTTTTTTCTTTTGCTTTTAGCATTTATCTATTCTGTGGACATAAGGAAAATTGATAATAAAAACCTTAGAGTAAAATTTGTAGTTGCATGCAAATTAATATTTCTTATTAGCTGTGTGAAGCTACTTGAGATTAAGATTATCTTAGGTTTCTAGCACAAGTATCAGTTATCTCAGAATAATTAGATATTATTACTACAATGCAGATGCTGAATAGTTACTATACCTTTTATCAAGCAAACTAAATTAAGGTGCCTGAAAAAAATTTCTACTTGTAATATGCTTAGTCAAATGATAAAATTTGTAGAAAATTTCTGCTTTGAATTCTAAATAAATAGAAATGATGAAACATGCTACTGGCATTTGATGTAATTAGCCCATAAAAATGCAACAGAAGTGTACTTAATATAATAGAGGCAGTTTGTCAGCATCATGCTTGAACTTGTTCCTGAAATATTAAAGTAAAATGCTGTGATTAACAAGGGAAAATGTACATACAATTTCTTCCTTTTACTAGGGAGTTTCATGAAAATTACTGCCTCTGTTATGTAACAAAACATGTTTGAAAATTCCTCATTGTTTTCCAATAAAACTGGAACATCTTAGATGCCCCACACCTAATTTATACTATATGATGTAATTGTCTTATGTCAAATTCATTGCCAAAAGATGTAGAAGATATGGAAAAACAAATTAGTAGAAAATATGAGAAAGAAGCCAAAAAATATGGCTTTCCAAGCTTCCTCCTAACTGTATTTCCCAATAATTAGCTGTGTAGAAAAGATTACTCTGAGCAATCTTGGGCTCAATTTAACTTTAACTTTAGTGTCCATCTGCTGTACATAATGTCTGACTTATAAATACAAGTAGAACAACAAACATTCTTATACCCCATTGCAACTGCTATAACTTCTTTAAATTTAGCATATTGCCATAAAATCACACACAAAATACACATTTAAGAAATGAGTCTTATGGGGCTATCAGGGGCCTGAATTCAGTCCTGGTGGCCAATCTTGCACAAGTTGATTCCCAGTGCATGGGGAAGCTTTAGAACATCAGTCCCGGCTGGTAAGATCATACCCAGCATCCCAAATCACAAGAGGATGCACAGGAGGTCCCCATGGGCCTAACTGGGCCACATGCAGAGACCTCCAAGTAGCTAGCAGTTGCCTGCAGTCTGCCCTGGGAGCCAAAAGTGGGCCAGGTGATTCCCAGTGCACTGGGAAGCTTTGGAACATTGCTCAAAACCCAAAAATATAGGAAAATGACAAAATGAAAGAGCAAAAGGCAATCTCAAACTTGCAGCCCAACCCAAGCAAGCCTAGGAGACATGGGCAAAGAAGAAAATGTAAGCAATACACTTGAAATTCCTGAAATGATAACAACTGAAATAAACACCTCTGGGAAGCTTAAAAAGAACTCAGATCAGAAATAATCTCCCAGGTAAAAGAAGAAATGATAAATGTAATGAAAGAAATGCCAAACACATCTAAAGAAGACATAGTTAAAAAACTAAAGGAACAATGCAAAAAGATAGAAATGCTGAATGAATAATATAAGAAACAAACAGAATGTATGAAGCAGATACAAAGAGATTTACAGAAAATCAAAAATTCCATTGAAAGTTGGCAAATTTGCTTCAATGAAAGGGAAGATAGAATTTCAGATCTCAAAGACAAGATTGCAGGTAGTGAACAGGAAAGGAAAGGTGTTTTAAAATAATAAGGAATCAAGAAATAATAATTCAACAGCTGCAAGATGATGCAAAGAAAAATAACATAAGATTGGTAGGTTTAAACAAAAAAGAAGGTGACAAAACAAATGATATCAAGAGTCTATTTACAGAAGTAATAGCTGAAAATTTCCCAAACATGAGAATGGAAACTGACATACAGATCACTGAAGCATATAAAACTCCAAATAACCATAACCAAAACAAAACAGCATCCAGACATATAATAACATCCCAGAAATCCAACATAAGAACAGAATATTAAAAGCTGCTAGAGAGAAGAGACAGATCACCTATAAAGGAAAGACTATCAGAATCATAGCAGACTTCTCAACACAATGAAGTCAAGAAGAGCATGGAGTGAAGTATTTCAGATCCTAAAGGAAAAAAGCTTCCAGTCCAGATGGATGTACCCTGCAAAACTGTCCTTCAAAATTGATGGAGAAATAAGATAGTTCCATTACAAAGAACAGCTGAAGAACTTCAAGACAACCAAACCAAACCTGAAAAGAATACTGAAAGACATTCTGGATAGACATAAGAAAAAAAACCACTAACTAAGGAAAACAATTAAAAGATTGGAAAGGTAAATAATCAACAGTAGAAAGATAACATGTCAAAAGTAAACCAGTATACATCAGTTATAACCATTAATGTAAATGGCCTCAATTTAACAATTAAAAGAAATAGACTAACAGAATGGAAGAAACAACATTTAACCATATGTTGTATAAAGGAAACCCATCTAATCCAAAAGGAAACACATAGACTGAAAGTCAAAGGATGGAAAACAATACTCCATGCAACAGGATACTTAAAAAAAACCAGGGGTATCTATTTTGTTTGTAGAGAATGTGAACTTCAAACCAAGAATGATCCAAAGAGAAAAAGAAGGTCACTACATACTAGTTAGGGGAAAACTTCAAGAGGAAGAGATAACAATCTTAAATATATATGTACTAAATTTGGGAGCACCCAGCTATTCAAAACAAATATTAACAGAAATGAAAGCTCAAATAAACAATAACACAGTTATAACAGACCTTAACATACCATTGACACAAAGGGACAGATCAACTAGACAGAAAATCATCAAAGAAATAACAGAACTGAATCACACCTGTGAACAAATGGGCTTGGTGGATGTACACAGAGTGTTCCACCTAACAACATTAGAATACACATTCTTCTAGAAGCACATGGAACATTCTTTAAAATAGGCCATATACTAGCCCACAGAACATGCTTAACTAAAAGTAAAATAATTGAAATTATCCCATGCATGTTATCGGATCATAACACCACGAAACTAGAAATTAATGACAAAAGCAACTGCAAAAACCCCACAAACACATGGAAATTGAATAATACACTCCTGAGCAATCAGTGGGATATAGAGGAAATTAAAGAAATTAAACAATATCCACAAGCAAATGAAAATACAAATACATCTTACTGGAACCTGTGAGACACAATGAAAGTGGTCCTCAGGAGAAAATTTATTGTGGTGAATTTCCACATCAGGAAAACAGAACAAACACAAATAAGCAGCCTGATACTATACCTCAAACATCTAGAAAAAGAAGAGCAAGTCAAGCCCAAAGTGAAGAGAGGAAATTATAAAGGGCAGAGCAGAAATCATGCAATAGAGACTAAGAAAACAATACAAAGAATCAATGAATCAAAGAGTTGGTTCTTTGAAATGATAAATAAAATTGATAAGCCCCTAGCCAATCTTATTTTTAAAAGGAAGGAAAAAACTCAAATTCATGCAATAAGGAATGAAAAAGGTGAAATTACTACAGACTCGGTAGAAATACAGAAGAGCATCAATACCTATTGCAAAAATCTGTACTTTCATAAGCTTGATAACAAAGAAGAAATAAACAGATTCCTAGAAACATATGAATTACCAAAGCTGTGTCAAGAAGATGTAAAACTGCTGAATAATCCAATTTCAATTAATGAAATTGAAAATGTAATTAAATCCTTACCAATGAACAAAAGCCCAGGTCCAGACAGATTCACTGTGGAATTCTACAAGAAATTTAAAGTAGATTTAATGCCAACACTCCTCAAACTCTTCAATGAAATTGAAAGGGAAGGAATTCTCCCTAACTCATTCCTGGAAGCAAATATTATTCTAATACCAAAACTTGAGAAAGACCCAGCCAAAAAAGACAACTACAGGCCAATCTCCCTAGTTAACATAGATGCAAAAATTCTCAACAAAATATTGGCAAACAGAATGCAGCAAACAATCAAGAAAATTATACACTATGATCAAATGGGATTCATCCCTGGAATGCAGGGATGGTTCAACATATGTAAATCAAGAAATGTAATCCACAGTATCAATAGAGCCAAAAGTAAGAACCACATGATCATTTCTACAGATGTAGAAAAAGCTTTTGACAATTATTCATTATAAAAACCTTACAGAAAATTGTAATAGATGGCCTATACCTCAGTATGATAAAAGCCATCTGTGACAAACCAACAGCCAGCATTATGTTGAATGGCCAAAAACTGAAAGCCTTTACCCTAAAATCAGGAACAAGAGAAGGATTTCCATTATCAACACTCCTATTCAATATAATGCTGGAAATACCAGCCAGAGCAATTGGACAAGAGAGAGAAATAAAAGGCATAAGGATAGGAAAAGAAGTTAAATTATCATTATTTGCAGATGACATGATACTCTACATAGAAGATCCCCAAAACTCCATTGAAAGACCCCTAGGTATAATAAATAAATTCAGTAATGTAGTTGGATACAAAGTCAACACTCCAAACTCAATAACATTCCTATACACTAACAACAAAATCACTGAGAGAGAAACAAGGTAAGCCACTCCCTTCAAAATAACATCCTAACAAATGAAATACTTAGGAATTAATCTAACAAAAGAAGTAAAAGATCTATTCAGAGAAAATCATAATATCCTGAAAAAAGAAATCAAAGAGGACCTCAGAAAATGGAAAGACATCCCTTGTTCCTGGATTGGAAGAACAAATATTGTGAAAATCGTCATTTTCCCAAAATTGTTATATAAATTTAATGCAATCCCAATCAAAATGCCACTAGAATACTTCACAGATCTAGATAAATCACTCCTACAATTCATCTGGAACCAGAAGAGATCTAGACTAGCAAAGGGAATTCTAAGCAACAAAGGCAAGGCAGGAGGCATCACAATCCCTTGACTTGAAGTTACACTACAAAGCTATGGTAATAAAATCTTCATGGTACTGGAATAAAAACAGACTTGAAGATCAATGGAATAGATTACAAACACACTCAACCACCTTATCTTTGATAAAGGTACCAAACACATCCATTAGAAGAAAGATAGTCACTTTAATAAATGGTGCTGGAAAAATTGGCTCTCCATATGCCAAAAGCTAAAACTAGACCCATGCCTATCACCATGTACTAAACTAAAGTCTAAGTGGATCAAAGATCTAAATATTAAAACAGAAATACGAAATCTGTTGGAAGACAAAGTAGGTAGAAATCTTGAAGACTTGGGGTAGATAGAGAATTCATGAACAGGAATCAAATTGCATGCAAAATACTTCACAAAATCAATGACTGGGATCCTATTAAAGAGTTTTTGCATGTTGAAAGAAATCTCCAGCATAGTGAAAAAGAAACCCACTAACTGGGGAAAAAATTGTAGTGAACAGTCCCTCAGACAAAGGACTTCAGTCTAGAGCATATAAAGAATTAAAAAAAAAAGATCCCCAAATTCAAAGACCCATTCCAAAAATGGGCATCTGAGATGAATATGCAGTTCTCAAATGAAGAAATACAAATGGCAAATAAATACATGAAAAAATATTCAGCATCATTGGTCATTAGAGAAATGCAAATTAAAATAACACTGAGATTCTATCTCACTCCAGAAAGAATGGCCAGGATAAAAGAAACTACCAACAACAAGTGCTGGAGAGGCTGCGGGAAAAAGGAACTCTTCTACACTGTTGGTGGGAGTGTAGACTGGTACAACCACTGTGGAGGTCAGTCTGGAGACTCCTCAAAAAGCTGGGATTGTAAGTCCCATTTGACCTAGCTATTCCACCTCTGGACATATCCCCAGAAGAACTGAAAACATCATATCACAGTGATATATGTACACCCATGTTTATTGCAGCACAATTTGCAATAGCCAGATATTGGAAACAACCTAAATGCCCATCAGCTGAGGAATGGATAAAAAAGATGTGATATTTTTATACAATGGAGTACTACTCAGCTATAAGAGATATTTGTAAGTAAATGGATGCAACTCAAGACCATGCTTATAAGTGAAATAAATTAAACTCACATGTATAAATACCATAAAGTCTTCCTAGTGTAAGAAATGGTAAGAGTACATAAGATACAAAAAACTCAATAAATACAGTGAAAGGATAAGAATCTGCTTAAAGGGGAAAAATAATATCCCAGGGAAAATGAGGAAAAAGAAAAAAGAAGGGAAAATATCTAAAATTATATAAACACACTTAGAACTAAATGCTTGTGCAACAAATTCTATAAGTTTTTGGAACAAAATTGTTAACATTCATTGGATTGAAACAATTTTGCATATTATTGAACAGTGATCTGAGGAACTCTTGAAGATCATTAGGTAAAATAACAATCCTAGTTATGCTCATACCACTTTGTTTTGAAGTTCTATAGTGTCAGTGTTTTGGGCTCTTTGCTATTGTTATTTATCTGTCTTTTTTGTTTCATGTCTTTCTAAGAGTTTGATTTGTTTTGTTTTTCCCTCTAATACAGAAAGGATAGGATACATGTAGAGACTTACACATGTGTAGAACTTCTCCTAAACAGATTATGAGAATCAATTATATAATGCATACTGAAATGAATGGTTACTTCGAAGAAAAAGAGGCACTAAGGCACCCAGTGCTGATTCTGTAGTGTCATGTTATGAAATCCAACAATACTGTTATTCTTTGTTCAGAGTGATATTAGTCTGTTTTGTATTGTTTAATTTCAAAATACAAGATTTGGACAGCTATTTTGAAGAGAACAAGAGGAGACGTGTCAGCCACTGTTGACTTACGTATTGTATGGTTTGGAAGACCTAAAATGCCTTAATCATCCTGTTCTAATCAGTTTTATACTATTTTGTTTTCTATGAATTCATTGTGTGTGAAGATATGGACAACTATTTAGAAGAAAACAAGAGATAATATGACAGACAGTGAAGATCTTCTGTTGTCTTGCTTTGAAATTTATGTCTCTTACATTGTTTTCTTCTGATCTGTTTTTTTTCTATTTTGTTATATTTAATTTCAGCCTCTTTAAAATAAAATTTAAAAAAAAGAAATGAGTCTTATGGACCACATGCAGACCCAAATAAATAAACAGCAATTGCCTTAAGACCTTTAGTTAAAATTGTTGGGAACCAAACCTGAGCTTTTTCTATAACCCGAGATGACATGCTCTCTTGATTTGGTAAAGTCATAGTTCTGAGCATTAACCTGAAATAGCTTACAGGTAACAGGAAAATAGATTCTACCACAACTCTGTCTTTGACCAATACATTTTCAAATGATAAATGTCAATAAATTCATTGTGTGCTTGGATTTGAAATATTTTTCTTTAACAATTATTTGGGGTTCTTTGAAATAATAATCTAAATCAACTAAGCGTTACCTCAAAGGTTACAAAAATCATATTTATATTTGTGATACACATTCTGAATATATTATTGGAAATTGTTAAGAAATCATTTTTATTTCCAAGACCGCAGGGGATATACAATTCTATGCTCCAATTACTTTAGGAAATTCTCATAGGTTGAATTAGGATTTTTCCATCACTTTTGACCTCAAAACTTCTTATGTGATTAGCTTTCCCAGTCCAATGTAATGATTTTGCATAATTAAGGAGGAGTAAAAACTGGATGGGAAGGTTTAATAGTGAAGCTATTGCTAAAGATCTTTAAAAATTTTTTTAAGGAATGATATTCAGCTTTTGTGCTTAGAAAAGAACAGACCACCAGTGGAGTAAGAAGATGTTCACAGTGGGAACAATGGTTTGCATTGGCCCCATAGTAATATCTCAGGTTGTTGAATGTCTTCTTTCTGTTCTAATATGTTTACTTTTCTCCACTTATTTATTATTACTTTTCTTGTTTTCCTTTTCCCAACCTCTGGTGCCACCATTTTACTCCCAAATTCTATGAAATCAAATGGTTGTCTTGCACATGTGATTCAGAACACATGGTACTTGGTTTCTCATACCTAGGTTATTTCACTCAACCTGAGTTATTTCTTCTAAGAATATATTAAAAAATGAAATTAGATTGTCAAAGAGACATCTGCATTCTAGTGTTCATTGCAGGACTACTCACAATGACTAAACAATAGAAACAATTTATCTCCAGTTCCACTCACATTTGCACAAATGAAATGAGAGGATTTCATTTTCTTGGATACATAGCATTCCATTGTGCATTTGTGCACATTTTCTTTTGGTCTTTCAACATATTATTTGTGCATCTTCATGGTGCACATTATAGTAATTCAGTACATTTAGACAGATTAATAATCAACTCAGAGTGACAAGTATTTCTATTTCTTCCAACATTAAACATATTATAAGTTGGCAGTTTCATATTGTCTTTCTTAGTGACTTGGAAATAGGCATCTACTGTTTTAACTGTAACCATGCTGCTGTGCTAAAAAGAACGAAATGTTAATTCCTCTGTGTCTATACAAAACTTTCCACTTACTCTTCCCTTAGCTTTTTCAATCTCTAGGGGCCACTGTTCTATTCTGTTTGTACACAAGACTTATCTTCCACAAGTGAAAGAGAACATATGTGTACTATATCTTTTTAAATCCTTTCTTCAACTGTTGGTTACTTAAATTGTTTCTATTTTTTAGTTCCTGTGAGTATTCTTGCAGTGAACACTAGAATGCAGAAGTTTCTTTGACATTCTAATTTCATTTCTTTTTAAAAATATATTCCCAGAAGGAAGATTACAGGATCATATGGTTATATTTAATTGAAGAACAGCTGTAATGTTTCTATAATATCTGTACTAATTGACATTCATGCCAAGGGTGTGTAATGATTCTGCTTTTCATGCATCCTCACTAGTACCTGTTATTCTTTTAGAGTAGTCATTCTTACTGGGAGGGGATGATACATCATTGTAGGTTTGTTTTATATTTTCTTGATGATTAATAATGTAAAGGACTTTTATATACCTGTTGAAAAGTTGTATGCTTTATTTTGAGAAAAGTCTTTTTATGTTTATTACTTATTTTTAAACCTTGTGCTTTTGGAATCATTCCCAAAAAATCATTGCTCCTTTCAATGTCGTGAAACTCTTTTTTTCTCTGTTGTTGTTTGCATAGTTTCAGATCTTGCATTTTTCTCTTTAATCTATTTTCATTTGGCTTTTCTTACTGGTGAGAGATAGAAGTATGGTTTCATTCTTCTGTATGTTGACATCCAGTTTTTGAAGAATGATTTATTGAAAAGACTATCTTTTCCCCAATATGCCTTCATGCATGTTTGTTGAAAATTTGTTGGCCATAGAATTATGGATTTAAATAATCATTTCTACTTATCCAAGTATTAAGAATCAAGTGCCTACTATTTGACAGAATACATGCTCAGTACTGATATTTATTTATAAGCTACACACACATAATATCTTCTACCACAAAGTTATCACTCAATAAAACTAATGATCTATTTAGGTAGAATATAAACACTTACTCTTCATTGATCTCCACAGCTGTTTGGTCTTAAAATATACCAGACACTATTCTATACTACTACAGGCCAAAGAAAAAAGACAACATTTTAAGCACCTTACAATTCAGAAGAGCTATCAAATTGAATTGGATTCAATTAACTTTATGTAATTAGGATAAAGAATTATTAATACTGAGAAAAGCATTTAAATGAATAAAATTATAGAGATTAGAAGAATCAAACTGTATATTGTTTGTATGAAATATAGGAGACAGATCACTTGCCATACTAAGGAAAGTAAGCACTAAACTAGTCATTAAATAATTATTGGGGTTCAGAAGAGAGTAAAGGTGAAAGTTCAGTTTTCAACAAAAATGGAAAATGCACCATGGAACCAGTTTGTGACATGACCAGTGCTTCTTGTATATTTTAGTGTTAATGAATACACTTGATGTCAGCAAGTTGAATACAATTAGAAATTGAGGTTGTCTACAATCACTACTGGGCTCAATATGGGAAGGAGAAAAGGACCCTCCACTAGCTCTGCATCTTGGATCTCCTCAGCACAAGTGGCAGAGGTGACAGCCAAACAACTGACCTGATTGAGAACAGGAGCAACAACACTCCAGTGGAACATTGCCCTCCAGGGCTGAAGTGTTACCATGCTCCAGAGACCAGCTGAGAGAGACCCATAGGAGACAGACTGAGAAAGAATGAGGGCTAGATTCCCTTCTGAGATTTCTGAGAAGCTTGAATGTAGGTCAGGAAGATCATGAGGGCTGCATTTTGTGGTAAAAAGCCAGGCTTGATGGGTTTAACCTGCAGATAGGCCTGGAACTGAGGTCAGTAACATTGAGTCCAGTGGCCTGCTAGAGGCTTCACAGTGTTGCCTACATCAAGTGGAGACCAGTGATCTGGTTTACTGTAGGTTATTATTTGGATTTCCTAAGTGCCTATGATAAAATATTAGGTCTTTTCACTTTGGTGAAGGGTAGTTTATAAAGTGTTCTTAGGGTTTGCAGTGTCCAGTTTATAGATGATGCTATTCCTGTTGCTGACTTTACTAGTATGGCCAAGGTGACATAGTTATTGTTGCCAGTTGGTCTTCTCTGTATGCCAATATCTAGATTGTTTGGGTGTATCTGTCAATCCTTACTAGAGAAACAGATTTAATGCAAGATATATGAATATATAAGGATTTACAAGATATGCTTACAGTGGATGTCTACATACTTTTGGAAGAGTGCAAAAGGGTTCTCTGTACACTAAAGTTCCAAAGAGTACAGTCAAAGATCAATGATCTGGAGCTTCCTGTAGTGTCCTGTGTGAGTCTGTATCAGGGGCTGAAAGGACTGCAGTGGAAGGCTGAAGGGTCTATGCTAGAAGGATGAAGAGTCCACGCTGGGGAAGTCACAAGATGGTGTCCAAGGTGAAGGTGAAGACTGGAACTTCTCTAAAGAGACATACATCATTCTTCTTCCTTAGGTTTCCTTTTGTTCCATTCAGGGGACAAGGCTATTGGTTGGTGCCACTTTACCCAGAGTAGGTTTTCTATCTTCAATAAATCCCTTCAGCCACACCATGAACTGTGATGATCCAATTTATTTGGGTGCTTCTTAGTCAAGTTGGCACAGTCATTTAGCTATCACACTGTGGATCCTAAGAGCTGGTACTAAGTCAAATAAACAACAACTTCTGCTTCCAAACAAATGGAGCTGACTGCTGGGACAAAGTCAAAGGTCACAATTCAGCCATGCACAGAAGACATCTCTGCAACTAAGCTACCAGTAAACCCAAACAGAGAAAACAAAACAAAACAAATACATAAACAAAAACAAAAAATAGAACTATGAGACTACTAGGCAACAAAATGCCTCCATATTCTCTCACCCCTTCAAAGCTAATACAGGGGAATGGAGGGAAATCAAAACCTTACAGGAGAAATGTTTGAAAGAATATCAGTGTAGGTAACAAAACATACCAATAAATTCATTGGGAACTGAAAGAAAATTTAACTAAACAAATAATGATTTTAATGAAGTAAATGACCAATGAGTTTAGAGAAACAATAATAAATATCCAGTGGAGCTAAAGAAAGACCTGAAAAAACTGAATGCCCAGCACAGAAAAGAATAAGAGTCCATAAAAGATCTCTAAAGAAAAATCTAGTAAATTAAAAAGACAAGTGGAATTAGGGACTTCAGAGGTGACCAGTATGAGAATCACAGTGTCAGATGTAGAAGAAAGGGCTGTTGTTAGTTCAGTTAATGAGATACCTTAAAATATCAAGAAATCTTAAAAACAATGAATTTATCATCTGCTAGACAGTACAAAGAAGACTAACCTTAAAGTAATTGGAATTAGTGAAAAATTAGAAGATAGCATTGTCATGGGTTATATGGAGATGTCCCTCCAAAACCTCATGTAGCCATAAGTGGGAGCTTTGTGAGGTTGCTGAATCTAAAGTGTGTGAGACTGGGATGAAGGATGTGAGGCTGGAATTGATTCATGGTGCAATGCTAGGATCAAGGGTGCCCTTACCTGGATAGACTATACGGAACAGAAAGAGGATTGCTGTTGTGACTTGCCGCTTTCTACTTTTCTGCTTCTTTACTACTTTGATGCTTTACTGCCTTCTGCTCATCACAAACTGTCTCTCCTCAGCAATACCCTTCTGACATGTGATCCCTCCTTGTAACCAGATAACTATGAACTGAAACCTCTACAAACTCTGAGCTATAACAAACTTTTCTCCTTTTGTCTTTTGGTGCTGAGTATTTTGTTTCAGTAAGGAGGAAAGTTACTAAAACAGAATTTGGTACCAGAAGTGGAGTCATTGATGCTACTGGACTTGATCATGTGGTTTAGGAGCCTTTGGGACTGGCTTAAAGCAAGAGTTTGGAAAGCTTTGGACATACCAGTTGAAGAAGCAAGCCCAGGATGCTTTCAACTGTACTTTATGGGAGACTCTGGTCAGGGATCAGAAGGTCAGAGTGCTGACATAAATATTGCTAGTGAAGACCAGACTCAAGAGGTTTCTCCTGCTGAAATCCAAAGGATACGTGTTGTACTTTGGCAGAAAGTTTGTATGCAGAAACAGACTTTGCTTGAGACTGAGCTTAAGGGGAGTGGACTAATTAATATTACGGAAGAAGTTTCAAAACATTCTAATATTGAGATGTGTCATGGCTAGCATTGGAGATTTTTAGCCAGATCTATGTTGAAACTCAAAGACAACAAGCCCAGCAGAATGATTTAACATATGAGTTTGGACAAAAAGGAAGCTCCAGTAAAGCTGAAGACTGGAAAGATAAAGAGAAGTAGAACTTGGCTCCTGAGAAAGAACAGGATGTTGGAAAAGATGGCTTGAGGAAATCAAAAGGAGTAGTAAGACTCCAGCCTTTGAAGCCTCAAGGTAGCAAAAGTGAAAGAACTTACATTGAGAAGAGAGTACCAGAGCCCCATGTTTGAGTATGGTGGTAGAGAATATGTTCCCTAGGATTGGGTTCAGACTACTCAGCAGGCCAGGCATTGATCCCTGCAGCCAAGAGAGAAAGAATCCAAGCTACTGTTTCAGAGGGCAACAAACCTTAGTGTCATCCAAGCTGATGGTTTTAGGTATATGTGGGATGCAAGTTTTGGAGTCAGCAAGGCTTCTACTCAGATTTCAGAAGATGGCCTGGGAAACTAGGAAGTGTGCCTCTGTGAGAACAGAGTGTGAAGTGGAAGGTGCAGTGGAGACCACAGAAGGTTAGAGAATCATCGAATGTGCATCATCTGAGGAAAGCTTCAAGGAGTGAGCAAATCTAGCCCATGAAAGAAACCATGAAATGTAACTACCAAAAGTGCCAAAGGAGCAGAGCCACCTAAGCTCTTTGGAGTTCATATCTTGCCACATCCTGCCTTGGATAGTGGACATAGAACTACAGGAGTGAATGTCCTGCTAGACTCTGGATTTTCTTTGGTCTCATTTATTTCTATCCCTGAATTTATAGATTTTGGAATGGTGAGATGTATCTTATGCCAGTGTATATTGGAAGTGTTCAATTTTTCTCTCATTTGTACACAGGCTTTCAGCTAAAAATTTGTCTTAAATCTCAGAGACTTTGGACAGAGCAATGCTGAAACCATTATGAGTTTGGCAATTCTTAGCAATAGACTAAATGCCTTTTACACACAAGGTCTTCATCAGTCCTTGGGGGACCAGGAATGCAATGTTATAGTTTATGGCATATGTTTCTCTGAAGTCTTATGTGATCCTAGGTGGGAATTTTTGAGGTGTTGGCTGGATCTAGAGTGTGTGATATGGGATTAATGATATGATGCTAGAATTAACTCATGGTGAATGCTAGGACTAAGGGTGCCCCACTCTGGCTGTTAGTGCTACCCAACCTAATGGCAGGTAGACTGGCTAGAATACAAGGGGCAGATAGAAGGCTGCTGTTGCCATTATTACATGTTACTTGCTATTTTGCTGCTTCTTTGTTACCTAGCTGCTTTGCTGCCTTCTGCCCATCATGAACTCTTTCTTCTCTACATTTCACTCCTGACATGACACCCTGCTTTGGAGCCAGCTGACTATTAACTGAAACTGCCAAAAACTGTGGCTGTAATAAATCTTTCTTTCTTAGGTTGAATATTTTGTTTCAGCAATGGGAAAAGTAAACTAAGATGAACAGAAAGGACATAAAACATTTGTCTACAGAAGTAATGGCAAAAAAATCTCCAGACATGGAAAAAGAATTTAACATGTAGGTAAGTGACACACACTACACCCGGAATAGCTATGATAAGGAAAAAAAACCACTCCTTGCCACATCATTAATAATTAAAATTAATAATTAAAACAATTAAAATACCAGAAACAAAGCAGAAGAACATAATTTTAAAAACTGTTAAAGGAAAGCAATGAATGACTTATAAAGAAAAACTCACCAGAATTACAGCAGACTACTCAAAATAAACCTTAAAGGCAGGAAAAATTTGGAATGAAGTATTTCAATCTCTAAAAGCACATCAGGAAAGATATAATGCTATTGTTCCTCAAATTCTTTAATGAAACTGAGAGGGAAAGTATATTCCCAAAATTATTTTAGGAAGCTAGCATTACTCTCATCCCAACCAGAGAAATGACCAATATAATCAAAATGGTTATACTTCCAAAACTCAAACACAAAACTCATAAACAGATTCAATGCAATATATAGATTTAATGCATCCATGCATATCCACATACAGAACACTAGGTTTAGACCTATGTATCTCACTTTGCATTAAACTAAACTTCAGTATTGATATGCAACAGCATTTCTCTAGAGATCTAGAGAAAACAATCTTAACACTTACACTAAACCAGAAATGACTCAGAATAGCAAAAGCAATCCTAGAGAATTATAGAGGCAAGAGGCCTCAAAATCTTAGAAGTTATACTACAAAGCTACTATGATTAAAAGAGTATGGTACTGGTACAAAAACAAGCTTATGGATCAAGGGAGAAGAACAGAGGTAGTTGAATCAACTCCAGGCACATTCAGCTATTTGATCTTTAATAAAGAGGTAAAAAGAATACACTGCAGGAAAGACAACCTCTTTAATCAATGGTGCTGGGAAAATTATATATCCACACACAGAAGATTGAGGGTAGACTTATATATCTCATCATATATTAAACTAAAATTAAAAGACTCAAAAGGACCCTAAAAGTTAAAAGAGAAACACAATATGCTGGAAGATAAAATAGATAAAACTCCTAATGACATAGGAAAGTCCTTTCTGAACAAAATTCCAATTCACAAAAAGAATACTGCAAATCAACAAATGGTATCATATCAGATTATAGAGCTTCTGAACTGAAAAAGAAACAGTTAACAGAGGAAGACACAACCTACAGTATGGGAAAAAATTGTTCGCTATTCCTCACACAGAGGACTAACATCTAGAATGTATAAAGAACTCAGAAAATTAAATCCCCCCCACCGTTAAAAGACCTAATTTTAAAAAAGAAAAAGTGAAATGCACAGACACTTCTCAGATGAAATGAAAATTGCCAATAAATACATTAAAAAATGTTCAGACCTCCAGTTCTTTAGAAAAATGAAAATTAAAATAAAACTAGATCAACCTTACTCTAAAAGAATGGCTATTATTAAGAAATCAAATGATAGCAAACTATGGCAAGGATGTGGGGAAAAGGAACCCTTCTACACTGATATGGGAATGTAAACTAGTATAATTCCTAGGGAAATTAATGTAGTCATTCCTCAAAATTTGTAACTAAAAGTTCTGTTTGACCCAACTATTCTCCTTCTAAGTATCTTCCTGAAAGAGTTAAAGACATCATATCATAGGAAAACATGCATATTCATATTTATAGTAGCTCAATTTATAATGGCTTAATCTAGAAATGGCCTATATGTCCATCAGACAAATTCATAAAGAAAATGTGGTATTGATATCTGATAGAGTGCTACTCTGACATAAAGAAAGATAAAAATGAGCCATTCATAGGAGATGCATGCAAACAGAGACTGCAAAACATGAAGTCAGACATACAAACTGTAATATCTCTTCACTTCTCTTATATAAAAAGTTCTATATACATGCATTATATATACATATACATATGTATGTGAAAAAGTAGAAGATGGTTAAAGAAGAAGTAAGTGGTCTTTTTCAAATGGGTAGGTTAAGAAGGGAGGAGGATGGAGAGGGAGGAAGGGATAGAAAAAGAGGAAGAATAATGAAAACAGAGCATTTACAAATGAGATCAAAAGTTGGAGGGAGTTGGAGGAAAGGAAGGGATAGGGTTGAAAAATAGAAAGAGAAATGAACAAATCTAATGTATTATGTACCAACTACCTGTCATAATTGTAACCATTATGTACTGCAAATGTGTATTAGTATAAAAAATGGTTAGGGTTAGAGGTCTCTCTCATTTGACCAGCTATTCCCCTTCTGGGTGCCTTCCAGGAGGAATTAAAAGCATCATACTACAGTGATACATGTGCAGCCATGTTTATAGAGGCATGGTTTGCAACAGCTAACTCTTGGAAGCAACCAAAATGCCCCAAAACTGATGAATGGAGAAAAGAGATATTTTTAAAATATAACGAGTATTACCCAGCCATAAAGAAAGATAAAATTGAGACATTAATCATAAGTGAAATAAATTCAACACACATGTAAATATCACATTATCTCTTTGGTGTGAGAAACTGAAAATGTAAATAAGAATGAAAATGTACAATAGATATTGTGAAATAGGAAAAAACTGTTCAAAAGGAAAAGGGAACTAGAGAGGGAAGAGGGGGAAAGCAAGAAAGGGAAAGAGAAAAGAAGGAGAAAATGAAAACAGATTTGTGAATGGGAAGAGAAAGGGAGTTTGAAAGGAGAGGATGGGATTGGGAAACAAAAGAGAAATCAAGGTATGTCAAATATAGGGGCTGGGTATTTAGCTCAGCAGCACACGTGCTTGCCTGGAAAACACAAGGTCATGAGTTAGATCCCTGGTACAAAAAAAATCCAAGTACAGATGCAAATTGTCTATAGTGAATATGAGCATTATGTATACATAAGTTGTATCAATATACTTAAATAAACAAAAAAATTAATATACTCTCAAAGGGAATGTAGGTTATAATCACATTGTTAAGAATTGAATCTAATTCAACACTGTGAATTACTTAAAAATGTTTTAGATTCACAATCTTAGTTATTTTAGTAATGAATTTATCTGACAGGACGATGGTGGAATTATACAATGAATGCAGAACTTTTGCAAAAAGAACAGCAGATTTAACTTGAAGTAGTAAGGAGACTTGTTAGGATAGGTCTGGAAAGCAACTGGGTATAACAACTACTCTCTTCAGAGCTGGATCACAATTTGGGATGTTTTAAAATCAAACTAAGAAAATTTAGAGGGGGACTATTGTCAACCTCAGCAAAACTAAAAAATACGCTTTTGCTTTAAATGTTTCCTCTTTATAGTGATTAAGATATTCTTTCCAAAAAAATATTCTTTCCACTTATCTCAACTTGACTAAACTTTATGCGCCTTTCTTTGTGACTCTAGATCCCCGATTTATATTTTCTAAGAGTATTTCCTTTATAAAATTTGCAATTATGAACAATTTCTCTTCTCTGCTCCTTGCATGCAATTCACTTCAGTTCTTGACAGCTTTATGACCCAAGAGCATTTTTCTGGAGGACTTGGGAGCCATCTCTTAGAAATCTAATTGCCAAGAAAGATAGTATTCCATCTGGATCTTCCAATTTTTGTGGGAAGATAGGAGCCTGATTTCCATGAGCAACAATTAGCAAACATAGCTAGTCTACTCTAAAAGTGGTCTAACTCAATCATTTTACATGTGTTTCCAATAAGAAAGGTGCAAATATGCATATAACACAGACTTAGAGTGAGTTGGTGAATTATATTTCCTCAAATACAGTGATTACTTCAAGGTAGGCATATATGTCCAGTTAGAATGAAATCCAAGTTTTTATTTAGTGATTGAAGGAACAAAGTATGTCTTCCCAGTGACTTGGTATAATATCATGGTATCCATGCATAGGACTTATTCAGGTTATAAAAACAAGATGTTCCATTATATACACAATCTTAAGCTTTCTCTTCCCTTTCAGCATGCCACAAACTCTGAATTGGGGCAATGAGGTTGTTTGTGCCCATCTTTTGATGGATAAAGGATTTTGTATTTTGCATTTTTTTTAGCTTTATGCAGTAATGGTGAGAAGAATATGCAAGTGAGTAGGGATGAAAGTTACTTGGTTATACTCAACTTGTTCAGCGTGGAAAAATCTAATGTGGTGATTTGAAAAAAGTACTTAGTTCCTATTGATGCATTGTGAAAATCTCCAAGAGCCAACTGTTGCTATTTCTTTTCCTTTTTAAAAATCTCTCAGATCTTCTACTTTGCAAAGAAACACATTTAATATCTGTTTTTCTTCTGGGATATTTTTAGGGGTTTCATTTTCTTCTGTTATGAATTTTTACATTTCTAGGTATGACATTTGTGTTCAGTACAACTGATTGTCTAAAAGTTCTGCAAACTTTTTCCTTTTCAAAAATCACTCACATACACAAAGTCATGTTTGTTCATTGATCCATTTAGTCAATGATATATAGTCTACAGCAGACACTGGAAAAACAATCTTGAAAGCAGTGTCCTAGTTGAGTCCTCAAACAGTTGAACATTTACCTAGGGTTGATGATTGACTTTCACAGAAACAAAACATTCTCCATGCAGAAGGATAGGAAAGTCCCCTTTTTGTCAGTTTTTTGAAAAGTATTAGGTAATTGATTATCCTGGGTACTGCTCCGTGTGTGTGTGTGTGGTGTGTGTGTGTGTGTGTGTGTTCTAGTCTTGTAGAGGGAAGTGGGGAAAGAGTTGCACCTAGGACTGAATGATAGAGCCCTAGCTGAGGTAAGGAAAAAATCTACATGAGAGAGGTGAGTTAGCCACAAATTGTGAACTTTAGTAATTATAATGACTGAAAGTTTTCCCTCATCTTTTCTCCACATTCTCCCTTTTCATTTCTCATGTCCACAGGTACTAGTAATATTATTCACTTTGTATCCTTGCAGAGATGATTTTTATTTATATTTAAAATAATTTTGTTGTTTCATAAACAAATCATAACATACTCTAATCATTCCTTTATACTTTGCTGTTTTTTTCTTCCATTGAATAGCTTGGAAATTTCTTCACATTTTTGTACAAACAGCTTGTTATTTCTTATATAAACCCCAATATACTTCATTATTTGCCAGACTTTTAATGAATTTCTTGTTAGTAAATATTTTAGTTGGATAAAACTTTTGCTCTTATAAATCATGCTATGGTGAACATGAATAACCTATAAATATAGCTCATTACAATAGTATATCCCATATTTTTTAACCTCCTGTATTTTATTGTTAAATGACTTATTTTAAAATGGGTATTTTAAAATTGGTAAAATGTGTGGGACTCCACACAAGCCTGTGCCTGGCACATAGAATTATAATCCCTAAAATGTAGCTGTTTATTGGTTTTAAGAAAAAGAAAGTATTTGTTAGAAGGAGTACTTTTTGTAGCTTGAAATTTATTTTTTTAAAGTCTGTTAAAGAGAGTCTGGGAAGATGGTGGACAGTAAGCAGCAGAGTAAAAAGCCTCTCTGAGAGAAACAGCCCAGCTGCTGGAATGTAGCATTCTGGAAAAGACAAGAAGGAAACAAGTGGGTCTCTTTAACCCAGCAAGAAACTAAAAGTGAGAACTGAAGCCCAGAGAGAGGATTAAAAAAAAAAGAAAAACTTAAACCGAAGAAGGCAGTAGCTGATGGTGCTTTCCCCGGAGCTGGTCCCACTGTGCCAGAAGCACTGTTGGAACCTGGAGATGCACGGGCACAGGGAAGCTAATGGCTAGCAAGCCTGACGGGCTTGGTGGGGAGATGCAGTGGCAGAGGGGAGCTGCGGACCAGAGAATGGCACTGGATACGGGTGAGTGTGGGGCACTCAGTCCTCCCATGGGAGTGGGTGATTGCCAAAATGGCTGGTGCATTTTTGAGTCAGGCAGGATAAGCCTGGAGACAGAACTGCAGCCAGGCACTCCTAGCTCAGATCAGACTGGTAGAAATTGCTTGGACTGAGTCCTGGCCCCTGTGCACAGTCAAAGAGCCACCACCAAGGTTTCCCTAAAGCTATCCATGATCAACCCCACCTGCTTGGCACACACCAATGTGGTGAAGACTTCCTGTAGTTAATCCAGCTCTGAAGGGAAGTGCCAGCCTGGCCTGTCCCTGCTTACACTTCAGTATCCACCAGTAGACTGGGGAAAGCAGCAAACAGCAGAAATCTCTAGCCAACAAGCTTCAGAGTAATTATAACCAATACAGAAAGTGACGGGGACCCACCTACCCACTTATCTGGAAGAAACCATGAACCTAACAAGAGGAAGAAGCTAAAGGCAGTCTCTGGCCTCCAACCCAAGCAGTACTGGTCCAAGAGATGTAAACATGGAAGAGATCAGGAATAGCAAACCTACAGTTTTTGAAGCAACAGTAACAAATAAAGAACCAACTCTATGAAGCTATAAAAGAACTTAGAATGGAAATACTATCACAGGTAAAATAAGATATGAAAAACATAATAAAAGAATTGCTAAGCATCTTTAAAGAAGACACAGATGAAAGAATAGAGGAGCATAGAAAAAGGAAGGAAACCTTCAATGAAGAATACAATAAAATTTAGAATACATTAAACAGATTCAAAGAGATTACTAGGAAATTAAAAACTGCATTGAAAGCTGGAAAAACTGCTTGAAAGAAACTAAAGACAGACTATCAAACCTTGAAGACGGATTTGCAGCTTGTGATCATAAAAGGAAAGATCTCTTAAAATAACAAGGAACCAGAAAGTAACAATACAAAGGCTAGAAGATGACAAGAGGATCTGCAACTTAAGGATAAAAAACATGAGTGAAAAAGCAGGGGTAAACACAAATTAAATACAAAGGATATTTATAGAAATAATTAAAGAAAACTTCTCAAGCATAGGAAAAGGAAATGATATCCAGATAAATGAGGCATAGAGAACTCCAGGCAGCTATAGCCAAAATAGATCTATACACAGACACATAATAATCAAGATCCCAGAAATTCAACACAAGAACAGAATATTAAAAGCTGTCAGAGATAAGAAACAGATCACATGTAAAGGAAAACCCATCAGAATCATGACAGGCTTCTTGACACAAACCATCAAATCAAAAAGAGCTTGGAGTGAAGCCCTGAAAGAAAATAACCTCCAACCCAGATTGATGTATCCTTTAAAACTATCTCAAAATTAATGGAGAAACAAGATGCTTCCATGACAAAAAGGAACTGGGGGAGTTCATGACCACAAATCCAACCCTACAAAAAATACCGAAGGACATTCTAGGAGAGAAGAAAAAAGACTATGGTTTCAGGAACAGTGGCAGAGGGGCTCACTGAACAGGACAGACAGTGGAATGAAGGGGTAAAGTAGACAACCAAAGGCAGAAAAATAGCATGGCTGAGATGAGGCAGAGAAGGTTGACCATAATCATTAATAGAGATGGCCTCAAGAAAAAGAAACATAGGAAGAGTGGATCAGGAGATAGGATCCGTGAATGTTCTCTATATAAGAAATACAATTAACTTGGAAGAGGGTTGGTTTATAGACTAACAGTCACAGACAAGAAAACAAGGCTCTATGTGACAGAGAACCAGAAAAAAGTGGGGGAAGCTTGCCCATCAACTGTAGATTGGTTAGAAAGCCACGACACTTTTATACAATGGAAAACTACTCAGCTATGCAGAAAGAAAATCTTGAGGCTCTTGTAGGTAGATGGAGATAACTTGAAATCATGCTCAGGAGTAAAATGATTCAAAATCACTTAGGTGAAGAGTGGGTTGCCTCCCTAATTTAAAAAGTAAAGGAGTTAGTGGATACAAAATCTACAATGCACTCTGTGAGAGTGAAAGGGGAGGAATTGTCTAAAAAGGGAAGGCAGTGGCCATTGGTAATCTTTTATCATGATTTGAAACCCATATTTTTTCATTGTTCTGTTTAGTTTCGTTTTTTTCTGTTCCAGTTTGTCTACTTTTATTAGATTTGATGGACAACTATTCCAAAGATAGCAGGATATACTATGGTAACCATTTTTTATTTCCTATTAACTTGCTTTGAAGTTCTGTATTGCTTTCACTGTCTTGTTTTGACTGATTTCATTCGATTCTGTTTTGTTTGATAGTATCAAGTCTGGGGGTATAGGCAACTACTTTGAAGACAGTAAGATTCACTATGATACCCATTCTGGTTTGACTATTATTTTCTTTTGAAGTCCTATAATGTCTCCAATGTTTTGTTTTTATTGGTTTTGTTCTGTACCATTTTGTTCAATTTTATTGTACCTGATGATATGGGCAATTCTTTTGAAGATAATAAGAGGCATTATGGTAATAATTGTTGATCACCTGTATTTTGTTTTTAAGTCATGTACTATATCCATCCTTTTTTTAAAACTGTATTTTGTTTTGTCACATTTGGTTTTATTGTCTTCAAAATAAAAAAAGGTCTGTTAAAGACACTCCTTCCTAGATTCTTATAGAAATAAAAATAATTTTAAAGCTTTCCTAGAAATAGTTAAGAATTTTAATGAAGTTTAGGTTTGTCCATGGATATTGTCTTAAATAAAACTGTGGAGTGTCTTTTTCACATTTTTAATCTACTGCATAGTTATTATTTGTCATCTTGATCAGAATCTAGGCCAATTAAGGGTAGGTGAAGATTCTGTTATTTTAGAGAGTTCTCAAAAAGACCAGATTAATGGTCAGCAAATAATACATTTTCCAGACACTTATTGAATGTTACACCAATAAAACTTTATTCTGTAAGTCAAATTCACAGGTAGACTATTCTGTTTTTCAGTACACATTATTGGTACTAATATGAATAAGCTAAACAGAGATTAGAATTCTACTGAAAGTCTATTTACAGAGTTTTAGGCCAGTTAATTTCCATATCACTACTCTCCATCATCTTATCTTGCAATTGTCAAGCATACTCTTCTTGTCTTTTTAACACAAAATTTTATGTGAAAGTAAACAAAAAATAAACAATAACAAAACAAGGTGAGGGTTAGGTACAGTGATGTGCTGGAAACTGATTTTTAGTTTTATAGAATTGATTGTGCTTATCTCTTTTCAGTTTTACTGTCAATCACATGTTTTGGGGCCTCTAAACAACACATTGCTGACAACTGCTTCATGGTAAGAATATAGAGAACTTTATTTTTTATGCTATGATTTATATATAAGGGAAAATGTCCTTCGGATTCTATAAAATAATGTAAATTTATGTTCTTGTCATTTCTTTATTTTTCTACCTGAGGATCCATCAACAATATTTATGTGTTGTTCACAGAGTGTGAAGTGTTTCTGAGCCATAAATAACTTGTTATTCATTCTCACATACATGGATGGAATATTGTCCAAGAATGAGTATCTATAATAATAAAATAACCTAATAGTAAACATAAGCTTGATGGAAAAGCACTCTAAATAGAATTTTACCAAGGTTAGGTTTTGGGCCAGGTGTGCTGACACACAGTTGTTATCCCAGCACTCCAAAGGTGGAAGCAGAAGGATTGCTGTGAGTTCCATGCCAGGCTGGGCTAGAGAGTGAGTTCAAGGACAGCCTGCACTACATAGTGAGACCTTCTCTCAGAAAAAAATTAATGCAAAGCTCCCTAAAAAAGTCGTAGGCCTGAGAAAGAGATTAAAATGTGATTAACATAAGATGTTGGGTATTTTGTCTCAGCAATGAGAAAAATAACTAACACAAATGACTATAACTACTTAACTTACTAACAATTTATTGGGCAATAATGATCTATTTATTATTGATTCACCATAATCTTATGGTGAAAATAAAATCATCCATTTTAGTATTTATTTATTTATTTATTTATTCTGTTCTTACTTTTACCACATGGAAAACACAAATTTGTGTCTTAAGAATTATAAGTGATGTGACTAATACTAATACTAATACTCAATTCATTTTGTATCAATTATTGCCTATTTAAAGTCCTGCAGATTTATAGTCTAACAGCATCCACATAATAATTATTTTTGCAACAATTCCTATGAAAAGTTTAATAGGCAGACAGCTACCAATACCCAAAACTCAAGAAACAGACTATAGGGTTTTTTTGTAGATATAATTGTGCTTTGTGACACTCAAGCAGTAGATGGGAAACATTTTTTGCAAAAGGCAAGATAGTAGTTATTTTAAAATTAGAGGGAAAGAGACAGATGTTGAGGATATTATCTAGGTTCTCACAGTATCATTAAAGGTGTAGCTATTTAAAAATACAAAATCATTTGTAGCTTATAGGACACACAAAAATTGGTATGAGCCCCAATTTGTTCAGGGTTCCAATCCATGATCACTGGCTGACTTCAAGGAAGAGACATTAGGGCAGAAGTGTGTGGCAGAGCAAAATTTCTCAGTTCATGGTGGCAGAGAAGCACAGAAAAGCACAAGAGTGGAAGGGAAAGATCTGATATAGATTCCACGTCCAAACCCTCCAGGCACCATCATTCCCTTGGGGATGGATCCCACAGGTAGGAAAGTTGAAACTCCATCCTAATCGTCACATCCCATCCATTTTAAATTTTCTATCCAAACACATCTCTTAAAATCAATCATACTTAATTTCTAAATAAATACACTAGCAAGCTCATATTCTTCCTAATGATACAACTGCCCTGCCCCTAAATGGAAATACAATAGTCTCTTCCTCAAAGTCTCAGAAGTTCTATCATTTTTCAGAATTCCTCACATAAGGCTCTTCTGAGACTTAAGGCAAACTCTTAGCTGTGAAACTCTATAAAATTAAAAACAAGGTACATACAGAATATCATGAACAAGAAAAAGAGTCCCATTTCAAAAGGAAAGAATAGGGAGAGAGAGAAAAAATCAGACCAGTGCAAGACTGAGACTCAGCAGGACAAATATTAAATCCTGTAGCTCCATGTCTTGCTTCCAGGACACATTGTGACAAAATGTGTTTCAAAGGGTAGCCCTAGTTCTTTGGCCTTTCTCATTGAGACTCACATGGCACCTTTCTTGTGCCAACTGAATTCATGGGCTACAGCTTAACTCAGCAGATGTTCCATATTCTAGGCATCTTCAACTTCCTAGGTTTTCCAGTGTAGCTTTAGCTTCACTCTCAAAGCTTTACGTGCTGCCCTCTTAGATGATTCTGGCGTACCAGACCTTCCACTGAAATTTGGACAGAAGCTTCACCAGTGCCACAAGTCTTGCATTCTTCAAGCCTGTTATAACTGGCATCCCAAAGTCTCTTAGCTGAAGCAATAGTCAGGTCCCCTTGGACTGTTGTTTAGTGACCCCTTAGTGCTTGGTTATTTAAGCAGAGCAAAGTGAATTTTGAAAAAACAATTCTCCAGGAGGCTCTCCTTGAACAGATACTAGGAACTTTCTTCCCAAAAGAAAGACTGACCCTTGAGCCTGCAATGGATGGGCTCCTTCTGATATGAGTTGCTCCAAAAGCATCTAAAGAACTTAGTTGCTTTTTAATGCTGCCTCTTCTGAGATAGCATGCATAACTCTTTTGACCCCAATTTTGCACATCGTTCCTTCTTGGCGATTTTTCTGCTTTATCTTTTGGCCCTACTTCTCACTATAATTTTAGCTAAAAGCAGCTACTAGTATCCATGCCTGTCTAAGAAATTTCTTCCGCCAGATTCATTTCCCTCCAAGTCTCAGGACATGAACCCAATCTAGACAAATTGTCTTCTGGAATGTAACACATACGGCTTCTAATCCAACTGCCAAAAGAATGCTTACTCCCACCTGAAACCAGGCTTCTTCGGCTTGCCGGTATTCTGATTTTCTGAGCTCTCACTAGGGTTTTGCATCAATCTCTGCTTATTCTGCATGCAGCATTCTAATGCATTTCTAGCTCACATCTTCAAAACTTTCAAACTCCTCCCACAGCCAATTCCAAAGATTTATGAACCACATCATGAGGTCTAGTCACAACAACGAACCCATTTTTCTGGTAATAATCCCTGTATTAGTTACAGTTCTCTAGAAGAACAGAATTAATAGAAGATATATTTGTTTAATAATGCAAGGGGGTTTGTTAGGTAGGTTCACAGGAGCAGAAGTGAAAGAGTCCACAGTGGCCATGCTCAGGATTAGATGTGGAAGAATCCACAATGGCTGTCAGCTGGATCACAAAATGAATGGTCCACAAGGGCACTCAGCATGCTGGAAAACCATTCGGTTCAGTTGCTGCTCTTTCCAAGAAGATGAAGCTTTCAGAGAAAGAGGCATCAAGGATGCAGCAACAAAGGCCTGGAAGCTCACTGTAGAGTTGCAGGTGTGTGTCTACATCAGAAGACTGAAGGAACTAGATACAGATGTCCAAAGGCAATAGTGAAGGTTAGATATCTTCAGAAATTGGCATACTTCCTTCTTTCTGTTTTTTTTTTTAATCCCATTTGGTGTACATGTGGTGTGTTTCCCATACTGTTTGTTGGTCTACAGTTCAGTCATCCATAGATACCCTCAGACTGTGCTTTGCTAATCTGCTCGAATTATTTCATTGAAGTTGATATATAATGATTATTCCCACCTCTTAAAGATCCCATTGTCTCAGTATTGCCACTAAGGATCAAGTTTGCCACCCGTGAGTCTTCGGTGGGTAGATAAAATTCAAACCATCTGAATTTTAACCTATCTGTTGTCGTCTTTGCCCCTTCTGATTTTGGCATTCCTAGGCTCGTTTATCATTTCCCTGGCTCTTCTTAAATTATTAAAAGACTCGTGTTTTTGCCTTTAGAAGAGATGATCCTTCCCATTTTAGAAGGCACAGGGCTTATTACATCTCTCTGATATTGTATCTGCTTAGCCCATAATTTACACAGGAAGAGCCACTTTTGTTAAATACCTACAAGAAAAGGAATTTTTATGCATACTTCTTCCAGGACAAATAGATCCATTTTCCCAAATATTTATAGTAAGACATTAAAGTGATTCCTCAGGACACATCTATTTAAGCACAGTTGCAATTCACTGCCTGTACTAAAAGAGCTGCTGGGATGTGCATACATGAGCAAAATATATTATACTATTCATGTTGAAATCCCTTTCCTCAAAATCGTGAAATTATGGGAACAGGTAAGACAGAAAGGTGTGGCAGAGGCTGAGTGAAAATGATCAAAGCACACTGTGTGCATGTATGTACCTGCCAAAAAGAAACTCATCAATCTGTGTAACTAATAAAGAAGAGGTCACTGAAATGAAGATGTTATTGGCAAATTATTTTAAACAGATACGTTAAACACCAAATTATTGTGTCGAAAAGTTGTATATTCCTGAAAAAGAGTTAGTGCCTAAAGAGTGCCAAGGAAGCACGATAAAATTTTATTTGGTGAATTTATCCAAAGAATTTGTAGTTAAATAATGGATTGATATTTTCTTTACATTTTCATTATAGGTTCTTTAATTAAAGATACAAGTATTTCATGACTTTCTCAAGTGAGCCATAACTGTACTCTATGAAAACTGCTGCAAATGAAATATGCTAAGTTGGTCAGAGAATTGCAGCTTCTGGAAATTTTCAATCTAGTTGCTGAACAATCATTCGTTGCAAAGTTGGATTCATGGTCTGCTGTGATCAGCGTGTCTTAGTGTCTTTCTTTCCTGTTGTGGCCTGTATAATATGTGAAAATGAATGATTTATGTATCAGTTACATGAATAAGTGGTTTTTAGAATGAAAATAAGCACACCCCATTCATTATAAGTAATGTTATTTTTTATTGTTTTACAATAAAACCAATTAATTTTGTACTGTTTTTAAAATCATAATTCATATATTTTTCAGGATTTTTTCTCTCCAAATAACTTCACATTTTTAAATGCAGTGCTTTAGAGCAAAAATCAGCTTTAAACAGTAGAGAATAGTAATGCTGTTTCCTTAGTGTGATAATTTGCCTTTGACTATTTTTTAGTATATTATATTATTAACCTGAATTCAATGTATCTTTTGCTTCAAAGTAAGTAGAATTGTTTTCTCAAGACTGATGGTTGTTCAATAATTCTTTAATTTGTAATTACATACTTCCTTACATCACAACTTATAAGAACCACTTTACATTTATCTTGATTAAATTTCTTCATACATCCTGTTTTGATTTGCCAAAAAATAGAGTGAACTTGTCCAAATATTTTTTTCTTTATAAATTTTATTACTGTTACCTGTTAAGTTTCAGTTGGAATTTTTCCTGTTGTCATATGAAAAACTTTGATGAAGCGCTTTAGAAAATATCAGAAATAGCATTTGAAAAGCAAACAGTACAATGATGACCTTAAATGGTTAACAGTTTCTCACTATAATGCACATCTAAGGGGTTCATTCTGCACAGATAACATATTATTAGGACATACTCAAGAAGATTGTTTTATTAATAAAAGTCTATGAGAAAAGAGGCACTCTTCCAAGTATTTTTAGATGTCTGTTTCACACAATAATACTTGAATTCTCTTAAAAATCTGCATCTATAATTGAAAAAAATTTATTACTGTTGTCATTTATTATTGAAAACACAAAAGCAAGAAGAATTTTAAAAACCTGCTTGATATTCGATCACTGCTAAGTGGCCGCGCCAAGGCTTGAGGCCAGGTTGTCATCCTCGATAGTGATCCTCAGACCCTCATCACCCTGCCCCCTAAAGTTTGCAGTGGTTTATTAAACACTTATCACCACTAAATATGTGATCATCTACTTTTTGGAATGGATTATTTTATAAAATTATCATGTCTTTCATCTGCATATGTTCTTTGGGTGCTCATTTAAATATATGCATTTAAAAATATATACAGAATGAATAAAATTTCTATAATAGATGAATACACGTGTATATTTTTGTGTACTATATGTATATATTCTTATATATTAGATCCCATAAATACACTTGTTAGTTCTTGGTAATTTTTAAAAATCATTTATAGTTGAAAAATCTAGCAAAAAACTCAGGATACTTAGTGTATTTTACTAAATAATTTTTTGGATTTATGTCCATTAATGACTTCCCCCAGTTTAGTTTTTTTTCCCCCCAAATGTCTTTTCCTTGCTTCGTATCATTTGTCTGCTAAAAGTAAAATAGTGGGTGTGCATGACTGCTTGTAGAGCCCTGTCATGCTTTTCCAGCATTCATGTGGTCTGAATGCTGACCTAGGATAATGTACTGTAGACTGCCATGTGACGTGAGATATATACATGCTTAGAGTACAGTGCCCTTTGGCGGAAGATTCAGATGAGGCCAACATTAAATCTAGGCAATCATTCCACCTGTAAAGGGCTCTATTCCATGCTTCTGAGACATCTACTCTTTGCCACATTACTAATTGAATCATGTAGGCTATTGCTAGTTTCACCATCACAGATGCAGTGATGATAGTTGACAGAATACTAAATGACACTTGCTTAAGATACATCAATTATAAAAGTTGAAATGCCCTGAAAGTCTGGACTAGTAAACAGATTTTCTGTTTTGGCTAATTGACATTTAGAGATCAATTATTCACAACAGACTAGAAGGAAGAATAACGTGCATTTAATGAAGCTAAGAGTCACTGGATATTTACTTGGTGTCAAGTATTGTGATTGATTTACTACAATCGGGAGCACACTTAAAATTTTGATAGAGGTACTATATTTATTTTAATTTTACAAAGGATAAAAGAGAAGTGATTTTAAAAAAATCAGCTGGCTCTGTTGTTTAAGCTGCATGTTTGCTACGAGCCCAGACTGCAGTCACTGACGGCATAAAGCCCTATCAATTCTTAGCTATGGGAGAACTACTGTCTTTGTACCTCAGTTTCCTCACCATTCAAATGAAGAGTAGTTACTACTTCAAAAATTCTTGGGCTGATTGTGTAAATCAAAACATAAGACAGGCTTTGAACAATAAATATTAGTCTCACTCAACTAAGTGACCAAATTAGAATTTGAACCTTTTAGAGTTTGCATTCAGCATTTTGAATATTTTTATTTATTTATTTGTGTGTGTGTGTGTGTGTGTGCGTGCAGATTTTACCTTGCTGGGTCTCCTCCCTCTGTAGAACAACTCTTATTTTGATGCAGAGTTAATTCCACTGTATTCTTACCCAGAAAGATGCTCCACTTTGAGCAGCATTTTCAACTCACCTGTGCATCATCTCGACCCCACATATCCTCACCCTGGTGACACCTTTAGTGGAGGTGAAAGGAAAGGGATGGAGGGAGGGAGGGGAGCGCAGTGGTGGAGCACTTACTTAGAATGTGCAAGGGCCTGGGTTCAATCTCAGCACTATGAAAAGAAACATAGAAAGGAGAGAGAGAGGGAGAGAGAGAGAGAGAATGAAAGGAATCCACAGCATCCTGGGTGTCGGCTCTGCATCTTCCTTAAAGCCCCCTCTTAGCAGAATTCATTTGCTCGAGCAGCTGTGCAGCTTCTGAAGAGGGGTGTTCACAGGAAAGGCTAATGTGAAAAGGAGGCCGGTAACTAATTCTGCTACGGATTCCGTTTTGTGAGCTGGGGCAGGAAAGAAAGTCAAACCATTCAGTGTTTTTAAAATCTGTACCCATAAATACCAGCACTGTTCTGTTCTTTACCATAGAAGCTCTTTCCTGTTCTCTGCAGAGATGGGGTAGTGCATTGCCCTTTGTGAGTAATGGCCCTATTGGATTCAATAAATAACATTTCACACTAATGCAGTTCACATGAGGATTTAGAGACCATTATGAATGCACTATTTAAATTCCTATGACGGACTCCAGCATAGTTCTCTGGAAAAAATTATGGTTTTGACACATTAAAATTATACCTTAAGAGAGGATTCTCTGAACACTTTCCAAAAGTGGGCATTCCATCTCTCACTGAAACAAAATAATAGAAAGAAGCACAGTAAATTTTCTATGAAAATTAGGAAAGAAGAAAGTGTCTAATTTTCTGTATAGTACATAGGGTTCTTCATTAGCAAAGCAACACTGTGTTAAAACGGGCTTAATTATTTCACATTTTTATATTAAGCTGAAGGTTACCTTATTCAATTCCTTAATAAATTTCCTGTTGGGAATTTCAGAATCCAGCTTGCCAGTTTATAGGAGAAAACAGAGGAATAAACAAACTATTTCAAGATATCTCTAATTTCAGGTATACTAGAGAAGAGCATTCCAAGTTAAATGATGAAACAATGCTAGTCCTTCCTGGCTTACTTGTGCTTTCTGTTTTTCTCTTTCTTTCTTGGTTATGTCCCCCACCTCACATTTCTTCTCAGGTTACCAGTGCTCTCTCCTTGTCTGTTACTTTCTTTAACAGCTAACAGCGGCATGTCAAGAGTGCAAGTTTCCTCTTTAATTTTGTCCCTTAATCTAAAATCAATCATTTTCCGTCACTTACTATATGACTATTTGGATGCTAGCCATTTTAATAAGCTATCCCTCATTTACCTTTCAGGAAAGTCTGGATCTAGAAGAAAATAACAATATGATAAAAATTAACGTTCTTTAAAGAAAAGTCCAAGGAGCTAGTTAGGACGGAGAGAGTCCTAACTAATTCCTTTTAGGATTTTCCGTATCACACAGGCAAGCAGCTTGGTGCAAGATCAGTCTGAACCTGCTGCTGAGGAAAAATGGCTTTGCTCAGGGTGCTTCGACAGGAATGAATGAGCTATAAGCTCTGGAGAGGAAAATTGACCAATAACCATTTCTATCAAGCATTTTCTCCTGGGAATACTTCTCAGGAATACAAAGAAAGAAATTTTGGCTTACTGAGAACAAATCCTTTTTTAGGAACAGCTAACTGACTGTAGGTGGTAAGGCCAGAAATAGAATGCTTAATTTATGAAACTGATCTAATTAGAAAGCACCTTAGTGCTAAATAACAGTCTGTGTCCAATGTACCAGTATTCAGGCTGACAATGGAAAACATTTACTCGTTGGCAATTTACCTGCTGATTGCTAAACATGGCTGAATGTATTCCAAATTTAACTGACCAAGGTAATAGTAAGTATTCTAATAGATAAATACAGAAAATTTTTGAAAATCTCCTCAATTATAACATGGCCTAAGTGATAACCTGACTTTTTAAAGGATCACATAAAATTAACAAGAAACTATCATATCCTATGCAATTCCAAACTAATTCTTTTCATAGATTTTTCTAACTGTGTAGAGCAGCTCTGCTGTCTCCTAGCCAAGTGTGATGATTAAGTGTATGCTGAATTGAGATGCATTATAATTATAAAACACACTGGATTTTGAAGACAGTACAAAAAATGAAAAGCATTTCAGTAATTTTTTATATTGATTGCCTATTACTAATACAGAAATAAGCAACTCATTTCCTTAGAAACTATGTGAAGGAAAACATTGAATCCGTACTGTGTATAAGAAGAAAATCTTTAGATTTTTATGCTAATGTCTTTCTACTAGGAGTGCTATTAGGGATTATATTTATAAGCAGAGATCTTATCAGAAGCATCAGTGCTAACATTATATTTAAAATCTGTTGTCCCTAAATTTAGAAATGACACAGCAAAGAAGCCTCAAAGTCGAGGGAGGAAATAAAAATCCATTATTTTGCTCTGAGAAAATAATTGTAGGTTCACCCCTCAGAGAATTACTCGTGGGCCTTCTGAACAGTGACACAGGGCTTCTGTGAGGGCCAGCGGATGTATGCAGCTCTAACAGGGACAGCAGAAGAGGGGCTGGGATCCCCTGGCTGTGTGTGGGGGGCCACTGTCCCTATGCTCTTCGTGTTCCCTGGCAGCATTTAGATCAACAGGGAACATTTGTCCTAAGTATTTATGTGTCCTCACATGTGGGATGTGTGGGAGGAAAGTCCGTCACACTGATCCCACCCTCCCATACATTAAAGGGATTAACGCCTTCCTTCAGATGTTCATGGAACCTTCTCTCTTTTTGGTTTGTTTTTATAGGGAATTAAGTTAGAATATGCCTCTGCAATAATCGGCAGTCAAATAAATGGTTCCTTGAATTAACTAGAAGCTGTCATTTCTGTGATATTCTAATTTAGGGATGCGTAGGCAATCTAGCTCACAATAAACCAGACTTATGTCAGGAATCTCTCTGGTAAATATCTGCATAAACCAAGTATGCACAGGCAAAATGTTAACAGTTTCACATACCTGTATCTTCTTGGTGTGTTATTCTGACATTTTTTGCATAATTTTCTCATTTCTGTCAGTCTACCTATTCTGATAAAAATGAAAAGAAGTTATCATAAGTACTCAAGGAGACTTAAGTATTCATAATAAGCATTTTCTCATACGTGATAGATATGCTCAAAGTAAACCACTGGCTTGCAATTCCTTGAGTATCATTGAATACTCAGGGGAAGACTTCAGAGATTGGAAACCCTGTTTGGAACGTATAATCAGAGGCATCTTTAGGCCTTTCAAGCTAGTGGGAAAAGAATGTTTAAGTTCACTAACAAATATAGAGAAGAGAAAATTGTTATAATAGTGATGTAACAGTACACTAAATGATAAATATTTAATTTACAATATCTTTATGTTTAGTCCTGGTTTCACATTAGCAAGAAACAGAAAAACTCCAGTTTACTGGTTGAAGGTTCCTGCTTTTTATTTGGTGATGAAAAGACATTTGTCAATGGCTCAAAACTAGTTACTGAGCACGACTTTATTGTGTCTCTCACTTTTTCCTGAATACGTTTTTGTGGTTGTATCCAGCATTGGGTAGAGATAGCTAGCGGGATTAAATGTAGGGATGTGTGGAGTTTTAAAAATTACTGTTCAGATCATTCTCTTTATTAGTTTGTGTTTGTAGTACATCGTGTTTACATTCCTTGTGGGGAACTGGTACATGTACATGACACATTTTAATTCCTTTTTTCATTTCCTTCCCTCCTATCCATCTCTCAGTCCCCTCCCTTTTTTTTGTACATGTTTATAGTACATAGAGTTTACATTCCTTGTGTGGAATCACGTGTTTTACCTGCAATCTCTTTGAGATACGCCGACAGCATGCTTAGTTGATGTTGCCGTTGGTTTCCTGTCCATACAAACAGTGGTTTCTGGATTCTTTCCCCAAAGAACACATGTGTGTTCCCATGTACATGCTCACAATCATGCATGTGTAGAAGTCAGAAAAGCAAAGTGCTTGAGATATTTCAGCATGGCTCCATAAGGAAGAATCTATAACAGTCCCCTAAAAATCTCCTTTGATATGGAAATCCTGGAATCGTAGTATTTCTCCCCCTGTAAACCGGGATGAAGTTTGGATAAATGACCTAATGTAGTTAACATATAATGGGGGCTGAGTTAAGAAAGGTTTTTTTCTTTTATTTGTTTCCTCATAAAAATAAAATATTATCTTTCTCATAATCAGTGAGTGAGAACAGCCTTGCTGATCTAGACTAGAATCTAAACTGTATGAAATTGTAACACAGGTTCCAAAAAAATATAACTGTATGGGTACTTATATCTTCATTTTTTTGTAATGAAAAATTGCTGACCAACAAAAATTGCTGAAATGTATTATTTGAAGACAATACCATTTTAAGATAGACCTAGATGCAGCCAGGATTTATGTTAATTATAAATGGTTTAGAGTCACAGCTTTAGCTTGAGATTTTCTGCTGCAGTCATCACAGCTGATTCTGGAATGTGCTTTGTGCTCTAAAATTAATGTTGCTGGACTGGGGCTGTGATTTTCCTGTGTTTCCTTCTGTCTATATGGAATTTGGAAAATTAGAACATACCAGAGGCTTGAAAGTTGAGTGAATTAGCTTTGTATATGTTTAAGTTATGCCAGCTCCAGGTTTAAAAAAGAAGAAAGCATACTCAAATGGTAACAAAAAGGCCTGTGCACCAACTGGGAATCTTAATAAGATGCCTCTGGTTTGGCTGGACCAGCATAGAAAGAAATGCTTTATAGTGATTTCCCTCTATGTTTTGTGAGAATTTATTTTCCACTTATGAACAAGGGATTTACAGGAGTTAATATGTTAAAATTGAATGTGGGGTGTCTAAAAATATTTTAATAGTATATGTAGTGATACATTGTGATTCCATTCAGCTTGGGGTTTGATTCATATCTGTACCACATCTTTATACTTTCTACTTCCCCTACACCCTCCAGCTTTCCCTATTTCCTTTCAACTTCATATCCCCTTCCCATCCCTATAGAGTCTGCCTGTTTCTATTTTTTATTTTGGACTTTAAATTATTTATGTCTGTGGGTCTCTCATATTAGAGCAACTATACATTATTTAACTTCTGTGACTGACTTGCATCACTTAGTATTATGGTCTCGAAGTTCATCCATTTTCCTATAAATGACTCGAATTTATTCTTCTTTATGAGTGGTACTCCGTCATGTATATATGGCTACATTTGCTTTATCCATTCTTGTGCATGTGTGTGTCTGTGTATGTGGGGATGGTTGAGAATCAGAGTGGAAATGCTTCCTTGCTACCATGGTGAGCTCTCTTGTTAGTGTCCTTTTCCCAATCATGTGACCTTGGCTTTGACTACATTTTGATATTTATTTTCCTCTTCAGACCACTTGGTTTAACAGTATTGGACCTGTCCATTGAGTTGCAAGGAAAGAATCCTTGCCAGTTTTATCTACATCCAACTGTACATCAGTCTTGTGAATTGAAACTTGTTTTAACAAGATTACATTCTCATCAATGTCTCATATAGACTATCACACTACTACTGACAAATTGAGCAGGATGTAGGAGAAGGAAGGAAGTCAGAAGAGCAGATAAACAGCAATAGATGGAGGACAAGAGGTTTGGTTCTGCTGGAATTATAGCTGCAGTAAAGGGATAATGTTGAGGAGGCTGAGAGAGCATTTGTGGGAGCAGGAGGTAGAGATGGATGTAAATATAGACTGAGGAAAGTCAGAACCTCTAAATATGTTGTTAGTTACCTTATGTTTAAATCCTCTACACACAATTTTGATGAGTAACTTGCCCATGAAAGGTACTATTTAAAGTACTGATTATTCCTTATTCTCTTTTGCAAATACACAAACTCCTACACACAGATGAAAAGAGAAAAGAAAGAAAGTGGGAGATAAGAGGATAAGAAAGAGGAGAGGAAAGGAAAAAGAGGAAAGGCAAAAAAGTTAACAAAGAGAAAAAGAGAGAAACAACAACAGTAACAATTACAAAAACAGGTGCAGTTGCAGAGACACAATATCCGCATGTTATTTCCTTTGCAGCCTGAGCTCAGCTGCATTCACATGTGGGCAAGCTGAGACCTACAGGGACGCCTGGCTCTCTGTGATCCCCTGCCTGGCTCTGAGCATCACTGTGGCCACGAAATGCATCTTCTCCTCACCCTTCTCAGTCCTCAGTGCGCTGTCTTACTGCAGGTCCCTGAGGTGGTCACCCTCTAAGACCTGCCCCACTGCTGGCCTGTGAGAGCAGAGCCATGCTGATCTGGGAGTCCCGGATCCCGCCTCCCTGCTGCCAGCTGTGCTCTGGATGTCTGGATGTGGCCACCTGTAGGCCTATATTGTTGTCTTAATACCCAACCTACTCAGTTAAGTCGAGGAGGATACAGTGCAGTGTAGTCAGCTTAGGACCGGGCTTCTCCTGATTTCTGCCAGGGCCTTCTCTATCCTTCCTACTCCTCAGCTCCTGTAACTGCTTCTGTATTCTTCCTTCACAAGCCTTTTGCCAACCATGCCACTGAACACCCTCTGGTCAGGGAGCCCCTGGATTTCCATTTAGTGAGTTTCTCCTTTTGTTTGACCTCCCATATCTGTATCTAACTTTCTTTTTCAGCTTGTTCCAGGACACCTGACTTTTCCAAGTGCACCTTTGGAATCTCTGTCTCTGTCTCTCTCTCTCTCACTGTGGCCACTTAGTTGGTCACTATGGAGTAGCATTTACTGATTCAGCTGCTGGTAGGTATATAGTCCCTTCTACGACTTAGCTATTGTGAATTTTGCTGCTATAAACATGGGAATGTATCACTGTAGCATGATGATTTTAACTCTTCTGGAAAGATACCAAGGAAAGGTAGAGCTAGGTCAAAGGAATTTCTATTTCTGTTTTGAAAATTGCTGCACAGATTTATGGAGTAGTTTTATTAGTTTACATTCCCACCAACAGTGTAGATGCATTTCTTTTTTCCTACATCCTAGCCAGCATTTTTTATTCCTTGAATACCTGGTGATGGCCGTTCTTACTGCAGTATGGTGGAATCTCAGTTTGTTTTAATTTGCATTTCTCTAGTGGACAAAATACTCATTCAGGAACAGGGGATGTCTTTGATTTATCTAGTGTACTCTTTAATCTCTTTTTCAGAGCAAGTTTTTGTTATAGAGATCTTTCACTTTGTGAGGGTCATTGTTAGATGTTTTTTGCAGGTAAGGTCAATGCGAATGTTTGTACTGATTTCTTCTTAGTGGGTTCATTTTTGGTGTATAGGAATGCTATTTAATTTTTTGTGGGTTTTTTTTGTATCCTGCCACTAATGATTTTGTTTATTAGTTTTAAGATTCTCATGGTGTGGTTCTTTGGAGTCTTCTATATAAAGAATCATGTAATCTGCAACAAAACAGAACAAAACTAAACAAAACACCTCACCAAATATTTTCACATTTCCCTTTCTTATTCAAGCCTGTTTTATTTCTTTCTCTTACCTAATTTATGTCACACAACTTTTTTTTAGTAATTAAAAGCATTTTATTTAAATGAGAAATTTAAATGATTAAGATGTTTTGAACTACATTCATATAAATTGTTCATGGATTTTTTTTATATTCTTATGAGGTGACAGTTTAAAATTATAAAATCAGTTACTGAAACATTAATTATAATAACTGTAAAGAATGTGATAATAAATTTTGAAATACTCTGAATATTTGACAGAGAATAAGGAGAAGAGACTATTCAGCAATGTAATGCTGCTGCCAACAGTTCAGATTCTTAAAGATGCTCTTTGCTGAAGCTTCAACAAGAGAAAAAGGAGTTGCAATCAAAATATAAACGGAACCTGAAGGAGCTGAGGACTCTATCTGTAGAGTCAAAAAACACTGTGTTCACTAAATGGAACTGGAAAGATTAAAGACCAAGCAGTTAGAAAAAGACAAATGCCAACTTTAACAGCAGGTTGTCATCTTCTTATTTTATATTATTAATTTTTTTTTTATTTTAAAGAGGAAAAAAGAAAAAAGCAGATAAACTAAGAAATAATACACCTAAAAAACAACAACAAAAACAAAAAGACAACAGCAACAACAACAACAAAAAATTGTGTAGGTTTTCAAAACAAGAGGCTAAGAATTTAACAATGGTTGTGATACTGCACATTGTTATCTTCAAAATAGTTGCTTAGCTTATCAGACACAGGAATAAAACAAAACAATAAAATGGAACAAAACATTGGATATCAAAAACAAGACGGGGAAATCAGCCACAGTTGCAGCAATGCACACTGCCATCTTCCAGGTAGACACCTCGACCACCAGCCCCAGGCCTACAAAGCCAACAAAACAATACAAGCATCAAGGTACTCCTTTACCTCAGTTGCTATCATCTCACTCTGAGTCCTTTGAACCAACCAGTTGCTTACCATGGTGGGTGGGTGGGGGGAATGCTTTTCTGGTTTTTCAGCCTGAGCACCAGTTGGCTTACGGGAAGGAGGGGTTTGTCTTCTGCTGAGTCTCTTCCTGATGTATATGGTGGGTCCACAGGAAGGTGTGCTTTGTCTTCTGTGGCAAAACTTTTGAGTACTATGTTAAACAGGAGCATCTGGAGAAGATCCTCTTTCTTGTTCCTACTTATAATGGGAATACTTTACATATTCAGTGTGACGTTTGCAGTAGGTTCAGCATAAATGACTTTTATCATTTTAAGATAAAGTCTTTCTATACCAATTTTTCCAAATTTTTAAAGATTTTTAAAGATCATGAATGGACAACAGATATTGTCAGAAGCTTATTTTTTGGTATATATTGAAGTAATCATGTGATTTTTATCCTTATTTCTGTTTATGTGGTGTGTTGCATTTGTTTATGTGGTAAACCTGAGATGAAACCACCTTGGTCCTGATATGCAAGCCTTTTAATTATTGTATTCTGCTTAAAAGCTTGTTTTTGAGTTTTTCATCTGTGTTCGTTAAAGAAATTAGTCTGTAGTTTTTTGTTTGCTTGTTCCTTGTTCAGTTTCAGTATCACGGTAATGTTAGCTTTAAGAAATGAGCTTGGAACTGCTTCTTCTCTTTAAATTTTATAGGCATTTGAGAAGTATTGGCCTTAATTCTTCCTTGAACTTCTTGTAAAATTTGACAGTGAATCTGAAGGATCTGAGTTTTCTTAGTTTTAGGATTTCGTTCCCTGTGTTTGGAATGTTCAGTGTTTTTATATCTTCTTGGTTCAGTTTTAGTAACTTGTATGTGTCTAGGAATTTCTTCTAGATTTTCCAATTTGTTGGAATATAGATTTTCAAAGTAATTGCCTGTAATTCTCTGGATTTGGGCCGTGTCTGTTGTGATTTCACCTTCCTCATTTTTTAATTGCATTAATGTGCATCTTTTTACTCTTTCTTTTGATATGTTTAGCTCAGGGTTTGTCTTTTTTGTTTACCTTTTCAAAGAAACCAACTCTTCCATTCACTGGTTCTTCGCATTGTTCTTTGAATCTTAATTGCATTAATTTTTTCTCTGATCCTTATAATTTCCTTCCTTTCATTAATCTTTGTATTTGAATTGCACTGGTTTTTCTAGGACTTTGAGGTGAATCCTGAAGCTAGTTATTTGAACGTGCTTTATTTTTCTGATGTGAGCATTCATTGTCCTTTGGACTACTCACAGTTTGTCCCATAGGTGCTAGTATGTTTTACTGATATTATAATTTGATTTTAGGAACTTATTAATGTCTTTCTTGATTTCTCCTGTGATCCATTTACTATCCAAGAGTATATTATTTAGTTTCCATGATTTCTTTTGCCATTGATGTCAAGTTTTATTATACTTCTACTGATGATAATTCTGACATTTTGATTCTTTTGTGTTTCTGTAAGCTTACATTAGGTTTATGGCCAATATGTGGTCTATTTTGGAGAAAATTTTATGGCTGCTGAGAAAGATGTGCATTCTGTTGTTGTTGGGTGGAACACTCACTAGTGGTCTGTTAAATTCATTTATTCAATGCTTTGACTTAATCGTGCTGTTTCTGATACTGTGTTGACTCTTGTCTGAACCTATTTGTGATTGTGGGGTGATGAAATGTCCCACCATGATTATGCACATGTTTATCTGACCTTTTATGTCCAGTAGTATTTGTTTCATGAAAGTGGGTATGTTTGCATATATATATATATATATATATATATATATATATATATATTTATAAATGTCTCTTCATATGAAATCATTTCTTTTGCCAGTATGTAACGATCTTTGTTTCTTCTAATCAGTTTGAATTGAAGTCCATCATATCTGAAAATAAAATAGCCATTCTTGCTTGGTTTCTGGCTTCTGTTACATGGAGTATTGTTTTCTAACCTTGGATCTTTAGTCTACAAGGTTTTTTACAGTTTACATATGTCTCTAGCAAGAAAGATACGTTTGGGTTTTTTTTTTAATCCAATTTGTCAGTCTGTGTCTTTTGACCGAGGAGTTAAGAATATTTTCTTTCAGAGTTATTACTAAAAACTGTTGACTAATTTGTTTCATGCCTTTTCTCTTGCTGACTCCTTTATGTTTCTCTTTTGCCTAATTGCTCATCATTCTTGATGTATTCATTGCATTAGGCTTATTCACATTTTTGCCCTCATTGTTTGTGTCTAGAATTTTCTTGAGTGCTTTTTGTAGTGCTGGTTTTATGGTTATGAATTCCTTAAGTTGTTCTTTGTCATGGAAAGTCCTATTTCTCCATCAAATTTGAAAGCTTACATTAAAATTATAATAAGATGCATTAACCTGAGTTGACAGTTTTTTCTTCTGGGGTTCAAAACTTTCTTGAACTGCTTCTAGGTAAATTTAATAAGAGGGACACACTGAGATTTCTTTTTTCTACAAATAGACAGAGTAGTTTGTTGCATTTTCAAAATCTTATAAGACATATAATAAAAACAGTATGATTTTATTGCTGGTCATGGAGAGTATTAGTTAAATTTAGAAGTATGTGGGAAGTAAAATCCAGACCACCTGTTTCAAACACAGTTGCAGTGGAAACATTTTGGATTATTTTACATTGACTAGATAATAGAAAAAGAAAAATATGAAGTACGTAGTTCAAATAGAAAGTGTTATTTAAAATGGAAATTGATTTGCAGGCGGCAATTGGGTTTTGAGAAAAATCATACTAATTCTTACTGTTTCAAAATGCACCATATCTTAGCCTCATAAATCACATCCCTGAGGCCTAAGCTACATGAATTGGAAATCAAGAAAGTAGTTTTATGTATTAAATTGTAATTAAACTTCATCTTCATAGTAATATGTGCTTTTATTATTCCCATCTCATTAAATGACTAAACAAGATTTGGCAAGGTAACATTTTATACCCTAAACCAAACTATTAGTAAATAAAATACCAATATTTTAATAAATGTGTTACTAATATTAAAATCTAAAATCCATATTATCTTAGATCTGACTCAATCTTACCAATGGTGCCAAATCGTCAATTTAATGAAATAAAACTGTTTTATTGGAATGATTCACTAGCCTGTTGAAAAGGGCAAAAGAAGAATACTTTGAACAGTTTATTAGTGATGCCTTGTTCTTGTTATATAGTCAAAAATATTTTTTAAATTCATTTACTATCAGTTTTTTCAAATGACAATGAAATTTCTAAGAACTTTCAGATTTTGTAAAAATTGTCTAATCACTGTTTTACCCTGACTCTGGTTTTGTTCTACCATTTAGAACAAGTGCTTCGCATTTTTAATAGGGTAGTTTTTCGTAAACATAGCATGTTTTACATTTTATATAGCTATGCTTGTCATTGGTCTTATCTTTATGTGTGTTCACAAAAAGTAACATTCTTGGGTGAAATGTCCCTGCAGTGGACTATTAGAGGTTGCAATATGTAAGGAGCAGCAAAACAAATAAAGGCCTAACGTACCAACTGAACTAAATGTCAAAGAATGCCAAAATTGTATTACAGTGAGATGTATGTGCTGTTTTGATGATACCTGTCTAGGCTTCTTGGCAAAGTCTCAGAATACCAAGCTGTAGCTGGTTTCTCTCTCCAACCTATGGGAAAATTCCACCTTTGATTTTCACTTTTTCATTAAGCAATGGCATCCCCACATCACAGTAAAGTGCACACATATTTGACTATTTCCCTTCTTTATGTGAACGTCTCTTCTGATCTGGAAAATCTAGTGGAGCTATCAATCAAAGTGGTTCCATCCTCCTCTCTTCTAGATACTGCACTGATACAGCGGTGGCCGTGTGACAAAGCAGCATTGCCGTGGGATATCTTTTTCTGCTGGACAGAGCTTTAAGTTCCTGGAGTAACTCCCTAGGAAACCTGTTAAGGGCATAAAAGGAAAATATGAGACAGTCAAGAGGAGAACGAGGTTGGAGGTTAGAATAGAGAGGAGCTGAGGAATGAATTTGTTTAGATCTTTTTTCCTGTCATATTTTAACTCAGTACTTGATTGAAAACTCTTAATGTATTTAATGTAGTCCATTTAATGTAGAAATTTGACATTGATAAGTAAAATTTTAGGTGCATGTTTTACTTTTTCATATTTTTCTATGTTGGATTTATCTTTAATTGTAGCATACAAGATTGCTGCCAATTGAGATGACAATCAGTAGAATGTTGTCTTAGATTAAGAAATAATTATACTAATCATTGGAATTGTTATTGCGATGACTAATTTTTCCATAGCATACATAGCACACTGTAACTTCCCTTACATGATCTCACTCAGTCTTTATAACAATCTTATTTTGGAGCAGTTGTTACCTTAGCTTTTCAAGTTGAAATAGATGAGACACAGGGGATGTAATAAATTTTCTCAGGAATATCCATTGAGTTAGAATAAAAAATAGAATAAAATATAGTTTGGTTTTAAAATCTATTTTCTTAAATCAATAAGAAATGTTAATTTTTTGAATGGTTGGGGCTATCTTCACATATGTTTAATTCCTATGTGTAATTATTACAAATTTTCTTTAAAGTACTGGTTATCCAATACATTTGATGGCTTCTTAAATTATGGATTTGTGCTTGGGCAAAAAAGAAAGCATGAAATGATGCAGATTCTCCTTTTCATTACAAATATAAGCTTTTCTGGCAGAGTTCATGTAAGTTTCAGCCAATTTTTTTAGAAAAATATATCTAGCAGGAAATGAGAAGTTTTAAGAACTTATGATAGATAAGTAGTGATACTTCCCTCTCAAAAAGAAATTTAACAGATTTTTAAATTTAAGCTAGTAATGTTATTTTTTATATGATGAGCAATATAAACATCTGTGTGTGGGCCTAGATATTTAACAAAAGCAAATTTATGCCCGCACCTGAAGAGGAGGTTGAAAAGGAACATTTCTATTTGTAATCAGCATGATATAGGAAGTTTTTCTGTGCTTATCAGCTTCCTGTAGCATTCTGCTAGCTAAAATTCTTCATCACAATTTAAT
>PVJX010008902.1:0-63312 GCA_004027295.1 Dolichotis patagonum
GAAGAAGAAGAAGAAGAAGAAGAAGAAGAAGAAGAAATCAAGTATACCATAGCTTTTTTTAATCCACTCCATTGTTGATGGACATGATTTTTTAACAAGATCTTGCTATTACAAGTTGTGGTGCTATACAAATGGGTACAAATATATCCCTGTGGCATGATGTTTTCAAGTCATCTCTGAAAATACCCAGAAGATGAATAGCTGAATCAAATGGAACCTCTAATCTTAATTCTTGAGGAATCTCCATAGTGATTTCCACAGTGATTGTACCAATCTACCTTCCCACACACAGTGGAAAAGGGTTCCTTTTTCCCCACAGTATTGCCAACATTTGATATTGGATGATTTCTTGATGTACTTATTGTTTCTGAAGTGAGATGATATCTCAGTGTTATTTTAATTTACTTTTATCAAATGATTTTGAACACATTTTCATATATTGATTTGCCATTTGTACTTCTTCATGTGAGAATTGTGTGTTCCCTTCAAGTGCCCATTTTTGGATTGCATGTTTGAATTTGGGGGACTTGATTTTTTTCAATTCTTTATACATTTTAGATAGAAGTCTTTGGTCCGATTGATAGGTGGCAAAAATCTTTGTCCAATTTGTGGGTTTTCTTTTCACTCGGTTGATGGTTTATTTTGATGTGAAAATTTTTTAATAAGACTATATCCCAGTTGAAGTACTCCCTGTGCAGTTTGATTTTGGTTCATGAACCTACCCCTACCTATATGTCCTCAAGATTTCTCCCTGCTTTGTCCTCCAGTTGGTTTAGTGTTTTCATCTTAATATTTAGATCTTTGAGCCACTTTGACTTTACTTTAGTGTATGTTGGTAGGAATGCATCTAGTTTAAGTCTTTGGCATGTAGAAAGTGAGTTTTCCAAATTAAAGATGCTTTCTTCCAATGGACATGCTTGGCCCTTTTGGCAAAGATAAGGTGGCACAGTGTGACGATACTTCTGTCTGTGTCATCTGTTCCATTGATCCTCAGGTTTGTTCTATTGCCAGTTATGTGGTGATTTTATTAAAATTTTTTATTTTCAAGATAATAAAACACAACAGATGAAACTTAGTAAAGAAAATTTAAAAAGCATTAAATTTGTACACAAGCAGGTCAATAAGAAAACAACAATGACCACATAGTATATCTTGTTTTCTTCACGATAATTTTCTATTTCATTGGATATAGCAAAATCGAATCAATTCAAAACAATAAATCCAATCAAAAGAAAACATTGAATAGAGCAAAGCAGTTAATCAGAACAAAAAAAAAACAGTGAGAACAATACTTGACCTCAACAATAAGACAGTAGGAAATCCACCATATTTGCTATACTGCATAATGTCATTCTCCTAACAGATTCTCAGTTCACTGGTCCCAGACCCACAAAATCAACCAAACAATTTAATCATTCAGTTGATTTTTGTACCTCACTTGCTATCAACTGAGCCTGTCCTCCAAACCATCTAATTTATTATGGATTGGGTTGTGGCAATTTTCAATTATCAGCCCACATGCTGGTAAGCACATGGGAGGTGCTATGACTTCTCACTTCCTGGGCCCCACATGAGTTGTGTGGCTCACCAGAAAGGCTGGCTATTTGGCTTCTTGCTGGGTGCCTCCCAGTCCTAGCATGGCCAATTCTTGGGAGGCACTGACTTCTCTCTTCCTGGGCCAACCATGACTTGTCCTGATTACCAGAAAGGCTGGCTATTTTGCTTCTTCCATACAGATTTTATTATAGCAGTTTTGTTGTATAAATTCACATCTGACATTGTGATGCCTCTATCCCTGCCTTTGTTGGCCAGGATTGCCTTTGCTATTCTTACTCTCTTCTGGCTTCATATGAACTTTAGGAATGTTTTCTGCAGATCTGTAAGATGTGTTAATGGTATTTTGATTGAGATTGCATGAAATCTGTTTAACAGTTTTGGAAGTATGACGATTTTCACAATGTTGGCTATTCCTATCTGTAAGCAAGAGATATCTCTCCATTTTGTAATATCCTCTTTAATCTATTCTTTCAGAGTACTGTAGTTTTCAATGCAGAGGTCTTTTACATTCTGTATTAGGTTGATTCCTAAATATTTCATATATTTGATGTTATCATGATGGCTGTGGTTTCCCTAATTTCTCTCTCAGTGAGTTTGCTGTTTGTGTACATGAATGCTATGACTTTTGAGCACTGATTCTATGCCCAGCTATATTGCTCAATTTGCTTATTAAGTCTAGAAGCCTGTTGTTGTAGTTCCTGGGGTCTTTTTTGAACAGTATCGTGTCATCTTTGAATAATGGTAATTTAATATATTTCATTCCTATCTTCATTTCTTTTATTGTTCTCTCTTGTCTAATTGCTCTGGATAATGTAACCAGAACTATTTTGAATAAGAGTGGTGGTAGTGGGTGACCTTGTGTTGTTCCTGATTTTACAGTGAAAGCTTTCAGTTCTTGACCAAGAAATGCCAGTTATTGAACTCATGTATTATAGGAACTTATATTGCTTTGTGTTATTCAAATATTATTTGAAAGTATCATTATTGCTGTAGGCATAAATGTTTCTGAAATTCTTGCTGTGTCTCCCCGTGCTTAGGCTGCTGTGTTTCTAAGAGTAGTCATGAAAGTCTCAGGTACTGTATCTATGGTGTGCTTTACTCAATCACACTGGGAAGTCTTTCTCAACTTTGCATGATGCACACACTTCAAACTGTCTCATTCTGCCTGTCTCACTTCCTTTCTACTCTTGATTCATCTCAAACTTTCATACCTGTGATACATCTTGACTCTTTATGGTTCTCCTTCTCAACCTCTGACAGCTCCTTTCTTCTCTCATCCCTATCCTTCCTCATCAATCCTTGCTCTGGGTTTTTCTTTATTTTAGGACACAAGAAGCACTGTAGAGAGGATCTGTCAATTCTTAGGAAAGAAGTTAAAACCTGAAGAAATAGATTTAGTCCTCCAGTATAGCTCCTTTCAATTCATGAAAGAAAACAAGATGTCCAATTGCAGCAAGCTACATGATTTTTGTATTACTGAGGGTTTCTCATTTATGAGAAAAGGTAAGTAAAAATGTTCTGCTTTCAAAATCTACGGGGGATATGTAAGACAATCTTCTTGGCTAGAGTAGAATGTAAAGAGTTAAGATGTCTGAGTTTTTCTACTTTGTGTTCAGAGTGGAGATGAACTAAGCATTAATTCTCTTCCATTCTCCCACAATATCCTTCAAGGTCACATTCTCAGCAACCTTACTGCATTCAAAAAATATCCCACACCTAAAATTTCATCACTTCTTAATTGCACCAAGGCTTACATCCAAGCCTTTAAACTAGGTTTAAGGAATACTTCCAAGACATTGCAATGGATAATTTTTTTTCATTATTGTTATTTGTGCCTTTTTTTTACTCTGGAAGGTAGTACCTGGCACAAAGTAGGAATGCAATGATTTTTTGTAGTAGCTTTGAGGGAACAGAGATAAAACATAACATATCTATTACTAATTTGGTTTTAAGTACAGTAAATATGTGGTAATGATAATCACATAAATGCTTAATATATTGAAGCTGTTAGTATTATAGAGCTAAACATTTTAATTAGGACCATAAAATCTAGTGAGTTTTGCTCAAAACTTGATGATATTATTCTTATTATGCACATTCATAAATTGACATGCCTACAGAGAATAACTGGTCATTCCAGTTTAATTTATTACATTATCTCAGATGACAAATGATGTTGGCTTAGTTCTATCCAGTAAAAAGAGAGTTTATGAGACTGGAATTGATTCTAAATGATTCAAAATATTCAGTCAGGCTTTCAGTGAACAGGATATACAGGATCTGTTGGGAGAGTGTTGGGGATGAAATTGTTTCTGTGCAGGCAGAAGTATGAGTGGTAGATACCCAGGCATAGAAAGGCTACTGGTTCCCAAGTGGCCCTTAGGCTATGCCAGCTATATTGTCTGTATGAAGTGTTTTCTAGGAACTCATCAATGAGATGTACTGACATCTTAGTCCTTATCACTTGATCTAGTCTAAGTCTGTATGCTGTGTTTTCCAGGCATCATGGGGGACTGGAAGAATCACTTCACTGTAGCCCAAGCTGAAGCATTTGATAAAATATATCAAGAGAAAATGGCAGGATATACTCCAAAGCTGTTTCCATGGGAGAAGTTTTGAAAATTTCAAAATGTTACATGGATACTGGTAATTGTGTTCCTGACTTTGTATTTTTTCATGCTTTGGAATTCTTACCATAAAGTCTATGATTTCATTATGAAGTCTTGAATTATCAAATCTCTACATTTTTGAGGCCTGCCTTTTACAAATTATCTCTTTACCCATATTCATTTCAAGATATCTACACTTTTGAAATATTCCATAAAGTTCATATATGAACTACATTAAAATAAAAATATAAAATACCATAATTGTGTCAAACTGTGATTTTATTTTATTTTATTTTAAACAGAATAAAACAAAAGAGGACAGAACACAGGAAGCAGAACAGAAGAATGTAAGCAACACAGCACTTCACAACAAGACAACCAGATGTTAACAGTACCTACCATAACGTCTCTTTCTTTGAAATAGTTGAGCATACCTTCACACACAATAACATCAAACATAACAAAATAGTAAAAAAACATTCAAGAGAATGAAAGTATTATGGGACATAAAAAACCAAATAACATAAAATGAAGAATGGCTTCTATAATGTCTCATTTTCCATAAAAAATTGTTTATACTAACACACATATTACAATCCAATACGACACAACATGATAGAACCAATGAAAATAGAAGAACAAAAGCATGATAGGACTTCAAAGCAAGATGATATTAAATCAGCAATGACTACCATAATGTCTTGTTTTCTTCAGAATAGCTGTTCATGCTATCACACATAATAAAATCAAGCAAAACCGAATAAAACCATTCCAACAAATGAAAAAAAACATTAGAAGGCTTTAAAGCAATGTAATGGGGAACCACGATTACCATAAAATCTTATGTACTCTTATCATTTCTTACACTACATAGACTATATGGTATTTATACATCTGAGTTTTATTTTATTTCACTTATGAGTACGGTCCCAAGTTGCATCCACTTATTTATAAATATCTCATGTGATCATTCTTTATAGCTGAGTAGTACTCCATTGTATAAAAATACCACAGAATTTTTATTCATTCCTCAGTTGATGTACATTTAGGTTGTTTACAAGGTCTGGTTATTACAAATTGTGCTTCTATAAACATGGATGTACATATATCACTGTGGAATGATGTTTTGAGCTCTTCTGGGAATATGTCTAGAAGTGGAATAGCTGGGCCAAATGGGACGTCCTTTTTTTAATTTTTTTAACTTTTTAAATTTTATTTTAAAGAGAATAAAACAAAAGAGGGCAGTACAGAGCAGATCAGAACATGATAATGTAGGCAACACAGTACTTTACATTAAGACAACTGGACATCAACAGTAGCTATCACAATATCACTTACTCTGCAATAGTTGAGCACAGTTTCAAATAAAATAATATCAAACATAACAAAATAGTATAAAGCCATGCAAAGAGTGAAAGAATTACAGGGCTTTCTGAACCAAAAAAGAAAATGATCAATGGGTACTATAATATCTAATTTTTGATAGAAAAATTTTGTTTAAACTATCACACATATTCAAATCCCAATAAGACACAATGTGATAGATAGAACCAGTGGTAGTAGAATAGAGGCATGGTAGGACTTCTAAGAAGGATGATATTAAATCAGCAGTAGCTGTCATAATGTTTTGTTTTCTTCAAAACAGCTGTTCATATCATCACTCATGATATAGTTAAACAAAACAGAATAAAACCATTCCAACTGATGATTGAAAACATTGAAAGGCTTCAAAGCTATGAGACGGGGACTCATGCTTACCATAAAATCTTATATACTCTTGTCAACTCTCATACTAGGGAGACTACGGTATTTACACTTATGAGTTTGGTTTATTTCACTTAAGAGAAGGGTCTCAAGTCCTGTCCACAAATGGGACTTCTAATCCTGGATTTTTGAAGAATTTCCAGACTGACCTCCAGAGTGGTTGCACCAGTCTACACTCCCACCAACAGTGCAGAAGAGTTCCTTTTTTCCCCTGCAGCCTCTCCAGCATTTAGTGTTGGTAGTTTTTTTTTTTTTATCCTGGACAATCTTTCTGGAGTGAGATAGAATCTCAGTGTGGTTTTAATATGCATTTCTCTAATGACTACTGCTGCTGAACCTTTTTTCATGTATTTATTTGTCATTTGTATTTCTTCATTTTAGAACTGCATATTCATCTCAGATGCCCATTTTTTAACTGGGTCTTTGAATTTTGGGGGTCTGATTTTTTTAATTCTTTATATATTCTAGACAGAAGTCCTTTGTCTGAGGGACAGTTCACTAATATTTTTTCCCAATTTGTGGGTTTTCTTTTCACTAGGCTGGAGGTTTCTTTTGACATGCAGAAACTCTTTAATAAGATGTGTACCCAGTTATTAATTCTAGGAAGTATTTCCCATGTGGTTTGATTCTTGTTCATGAATTTTCTAACTACCCCTAGGTCTTCAAGATATTTGCCTACTTTGTCTTCCAACAGATTTAGTGTTTCTGATTTAATATTTAGATCTTTGATCCATTTACATTTTAATTTAGAACCTGGTGATAGGCATGGGTCTAGTTTTAGCTTTCAGCATATGGAGAGCCAAGTTTTCCAGTACTATTTATTAAAAAGACTATCATTCTTGCAGTGAACATGTTTGGCCCCTTTATCAAAGATAAGTTCGTTGAGTGTGTTTGTATTAGTTGCTGTATTTCTAACTTATTCCATTGATCTTCAGGTGTGTTTTTATTCCAATATCTTATTGATTTTCTTACAGGAGGTTTATAATGTAACTTCAAGTCAGGGATTGTGATGCCTCTTGCCTTGCCTTTGTTGCTTAGAATTGCCTTTGCTACTCTAAGTCTCTTCTGCTTCCAGACGAATTTTTGGAGTAATTTCTGTAGATCTATGAGGTATGTTATTGGTATTTTGCTTGGGATTGCATTGAATCTGCATAAAAAATTTTAGGAGAATGGCCATTTTCACAATATTTATTCTTCCTATCTATAAACAAATGATGCTTTACATTTTGTGAGACCATTTTTGATTTCTTTTTTCAAGGTATTATAATTTAACCTGCATAGAACTTTTACTTCTTTTGTTACATTAATTCCTACAAATTTACTTTTTTTTTGAAAAAGTAAATTAGTGAATGATATGTATCATTACTGGGAGCAATTGTAAATACTCCAGTCTAAAAGTTTATATAAATGTAAATAACCTTAAAACTGACATCTAAAGCTGAAGTCACTGCCTTGGATCATTTATACACTGCACCCAAAATTTTACTTAGGTCATTCATTCTTTGTTTTTTTTTTTAATTTGAAAGAGAATAAGACAAAAGGGGGCAATAGAGAGCAGATCAGACCAGGACAACATAGGCAACACAGTGCTTTACATTAAGTCAACGGGACATCAACAGTAGCTAACACCATATATCTTACTGTGCTATATCTGAGCATAGTTTCAAATACAATAATATCAAACACAACACAATAGTATAAAGCATGCATAGAGTGAAATAATTACAGGGCTTTCTGAATGGAATAACAGAAAATGTTCAATGCGTACTGTAATATCTCATTTTTGATAAAAAATTGTTTGAGCTATTACACATATTCAAATTCCAATAAGACACAATGTGATAGATAGAACCAATAGTAGTAGAACAAAAAAAAGGATGGTAGGACTTCTAAGAAGGATGATATTAAATCAACAATACCTGTCATAATGTTTTGTTTTCCTCAAAACTGCTATTCATATCATCAAGTATGATATAGTCAAACAAAACAGGATAACACCATTCCAACTGATGATTTAAAATTTGAAAGACTTCAAAGGTGTGAGATGGGGACTCATGCTTACCATAAAGTCGTATATACTCTTATCAAATTTAATATTAGGGAGATTATATGGTATTTACCCGTGAGTTTGGTTTATTTCACTTAAGAGAGTGGTCTCAAGTCGTGTCCATTTATTTATAAATACTTTGATGTGATCATTCTTTATACCTGAGTAGTAATCCATTGTATAAAAATGCCAAAACTTTTTTATCCATTCCTCAGTTGATGGGCACTTAGGTTGTTTCCAAGAACTGACTATTACAAATTGAGCTGCTATAAACATGGGTGCACATATATCACTGTGGTATGATGTTTTCAGTTCTTCTGGGAATATGCCTAGAAGCGTAATAGCTGGGTCAAATGGGACTTCCATACTCAGCTTTTTGAGGAATCTCCAGACTGACCTCCACAGTGGTTGCACCAGTCTACACTCTGACTAACAGTGTAGAAGAGTTCCTTTTTCCCCACAGCTTCTCCAACACTTGTTGTTGGTAGTGTTTTCTATCTTTCTGGAGTGAGATGGAATCTGAGTGTGGTTTTAATTTGCATTTCTCTCATGACTAATGATGATGAACATTTTTTCAGGTATTTATTTGCCATTCGTCTTTCTTCATCTGAGAACTGTGTATTCATTTCAGATGCCCATTTTTGGATTGGGTCTTTAAATTTCGAGGGTCTGATTTTTTTTTAATTCTTTATAAGTTCTAGACAGAATTCCTTTGTCTCAGGTGCTGTCCATGAAGATTTTTTTCCCAATTTGTGGGTTTTCTTTTCACTCTGCTGGAAAGCTCTTTGGACATGCAGAAACTCTTTAATAAGGTGTGGTCCCAGTTATTGATTCTGGGAAGTACTTCCCGTGTACTTTGGTTCTTGTTCATGAATTCTCTTCCTACCCCTATATCTTTGAGGTTTTTACCTGCTTTGTCTTCCAGCAGTTTCAGTGTTTCTGTTTTAATATTTAGATCTTTGATCAATTTAGATTTTAGTTTAGTATATGGTGATAGACATGGGTCTAGTTTTAGTCTTCTGCATATGAACAGCCAATTTTTCCAGCACCATTTGTTAAAGAGACTGTCATTCTTCCAGCGAGCATGTTTGGCCCCTTTATCAAAGATAAGGTGGTTGAGTGAGTTTGCAGTTGTGGTTGTATCTTCCAATCTATTCCAGTGATCCTCAGATCTGTTTCTATTCCAGTACCATACTGACTTTATCACTGTAGCTTTGTAGTATAATTTTAAGTCAGGGATTATGATGCCTCCTGCCTTGCCTTTGTTGCTTAGAATTGCCTTTGCTATTCTAGGTCTCTTCTGGTTCCAGATGAATTTTAGGAGTTATTTCTCTAGATCCATGAGGTATGTAAGTGGTATTTTGATTGGGATGGCATTGAATCTGTATAGTCATTTTGGAAGAATGGCCATTTTTACAATGTTTGTTCTTCCTATCCATGAACAGGGGATGTCTTTCCATTTTCTGAGGTCCTTTTTGATTTCCTTTTTCAGGGTGTTATAATTTTCCCTGTATAGCTCTTTTACTACTTTCATGAAATTGATTGCTAAGTATTTCATTTTTGTGGATGCTAGTGTAAAGTGTGTAGTTTCTCTTATTGCTCTCTCAGTACTTTTGTTATTAGTGTATAGAAATGCTATTGATTTTTTTCTATTGACTTCGTATCCGGCTACCTTGCTGAATTGATTAATTATATCTAGGAATCTTTCAATAGATTTTTGGGGATCTTCTATGTAAAGTATCATGTCATCTGCAAATAATGATTATTTAACTTCCTCTTTTCCTATCTTAATCCTTTTATTTCTCTTTCCTGTCTTATTGCTCTGGCTAGTATTTCCAGTACTATGTTGAATAGCAGTGGTGATAATGGACATCCTTGTCTTGTGCCTGATTTTAAGGTAAAGGCTTTCAGTTTTTGACCATTCAATATGAGGCTGGCTGTTGGTTTGTCATAGATGGCATTTACCATATTGAGATAAAGACCTCTATTCGAATTCTCTGTAAGTTTCTTATCATGAATGAGTGTTGGACTTTATCAAAAGCTTTTTCTGCATCTATAGAGATGATCATGTGGTTCTTGCTTTTGGCTCTATTGATATGGTGGATTACATTTATTGTTTTGCGTATGTTGAACCATCCCTGCATTCCTGAGATGAACCCCACTTGGTCATGTTGTATAATCTTCTTGATGATTTGCTGTATCCTGTTTGCCAATATTTTATTGAGAATTTTTGCATCTATGTTCATCAGGGAGATTGGCCTATAGTTCAATTTCTTTGTTGAGTCTTTCTCTGGCTTTGGCACTGGAGTGATATTTGCTTCCAGGGAATGATTTAGGAAGAATTGCTTCCCTTTCAATTTCATTGAAGACTTTCAGGAGTGTTGGAGTTGAGTCTTTTTTGTATTTCTTGTAGAATTCTGCAGTGAATCCATCTGGGCCTGGACTCTTCTTTGTAGGCAAGGACTTAATTACATTTTCAATTTCAGTAATAGATATTGGGTTATTCAGCAGTTTTACATCTTCCTGATCCAGCTTTGGTAGTTCATATGTATTTAGGAATTTGTCTATTTCTTCAGTGCTATCAAACCTATGAGAGTAGAGGTTTTCAAAGTAGGTCTTGATGATCTTCTGTATTTCCACTGAGTCTGTAGTAATTTCAACTTTTCCATTTCTTATTGCATGAAATTGAGTTTTTTCTTTCCTTTTTTAAATAAGGTTGGCCAGGGGCTTATCAATTTTATTTATTCTTTCAAAGAATCAACTCTTTGATTCATTGATCCTTTTTACTGCTTTCTTAGTCTCTATTGCATTAATTTCTGCTCTAATCTTTATAATTTCCTCCCTTCTTTTGGCTTTGGGCTTGGCTTGCTCTTCTTTTTCTAGATGTTTGAGTTGTAGCAATAGGTAGTTTATTTGTGTTCGTTCTGTCTTCCTAATGTGGGAACTCAATGCAATAAATTTTCCTCTGAGGACTGCTCTCTTTGCATCCCACAAAATCTGGTAAGTTGTGTCTGTATTTTCATTTACTTCTAAATATTGTTTAATTTCTACTTTAATTTCCTCTGTGACCCACTGATTGCTCAGGAGTGTATTATTCACTTTCCATGTGTTTGTAGGTTTTTTTGCAATTTCTTTTATCATTAATTTCTAGTTTCAAAGCACTATGATCCGATAACATGAATGGGATAATTTCAATTGTTTTGCATTTAGTTAAAGATGTTCTGTGGGCTAGTATATGTTCTATTTTAGAGAATGTGCCATGTACTGCTGAGAAGAAGGTGTATTGTGATGTTGTTGGATAGAACACTCTGTATACATCTATCAAGTCCATTTGTTCACAGGTGTGATTCAGTTCTGTTATGTCTTTGCTGTTTTTCTGTCAAGTTGATCTGTCCCTTTGGGTCAATGGTGTGCTAAAGTCTCCTTTTGTAATTGTATTATTGTTTATTTGATTTTTCATTTCTGTTAGTATTTGCTTTATATAGTTGGGTACTCTGGAATTTGGTGCATATATATTTAAGATCTTTATCTCTTCCTCTTGAAGTTTTCCCCTAACTAGTATGTAGTGACCTTCTTTATCTGTTTGGATCATTCTTGGTTTGAAATTCACATTGTCTGCAAACAGGATTGCCACTCCTGCTTTTTTTTGGTTTCCTGTTGCAGGAAGTATTGTTTTCCATCCCTTGACTGTCAGTCTATGAGTGTCCTTTTGGGTTAGATGGGTTTCTTGTAGACAGCATATGGTTGGATGTTGTTTCTTGATCCATTGTGCCAGTACGTTTCTTTTGATTGGTGAGTTGAGGCCATTTACACTAATGGTTGTAACTGTTATATATTGGTTTATTGTTGACATGTTATCTTTCTGCTGTTGTGTCTTTAGCTTTCCATTCTGTTTAATTGTCTGCCTTGCTTGGTGGTTTTATCCCGTGTGTATCTAGAATGGCTATCAGTGTTCTTTGTAGGTTTGGTTTGGTGTTCATGAAGTTCTTCAGCTGTTCTTTGTCATGGAAGTATCTTATTTCTCCATCCATTTTGAAGGACAGTTTTGCAGGGTATGTCAGTCTGGGTTGGAAGTGGTTTTCCTTTAGGATCTGAAATACTTCACTCCATGCTCTTCTTTATTTCATTGTTTATGTTGAGAAGTCTGCTGTGATTCTGATAGGTTTTCCTTTATAGGTGATCTCTCTTTTCTCTGTAACAGTTTTTAGTATTCTATTCTTATGTTGGATTTCTGGGATGGTGATTATTATGTGTCTGGGTTATGTGTCTGGGTTATTTTGGTTATGGCTGTTTGGAGTTCTATATGCTTCACTTATCCAGATATCAGTTTCTCTTCTGATGTTTGGGAAGTTTTCAGCTATTACTTCTGTAAATATCCTCTTGATATCATTCGGGCTGTCCCTTTCTTTTTCATTTATCCCTATTAATCTTATGTTATTTTTCTTTGCATCATCTTGCAGATGTTGAATTGTTATTTCCTGGTTCTTTCTTATTTTTATTTTTTGCAGTACCTAGGATTGAACTCATGACCTTGCACTTGCCAGGCATGCGCTTATGCCGCTGAGCTACATCCCCAGCCCTATTGTGTTTTTTAAAAGCTCTTGTCTTTCCTGCTCACTGGCTGCAATCTTATCTTCGAGGTCTGAAGTTCTATCTTCACTTTCATTGAGGCGGTTTTTACAGCTTTCAATAGAATTTTTGATTTCCTGTATATCTCTTTGAATCTGCTTTATTCATTCTGTTTCTTTCTTATATTGTTCTTTGAGGGATTCTATCTGTTTGCTTTGTTCCTCTAATTGTTTAGCTGTGTTTTCACTAGATGCGTTCACTATTTCTTTCACTATTTTTATCAATTTTTCTTTTACCTGGGCAAGTATTTCTGATTTGAATTTCTCCATAGCTTTCCCTATTTGCATATTTATTTCATTTGATATCATTTCAGACATTTCAGGTGTATCACTTCTTTTTTCTTCTATGTACATGGCTTCTAAGCTTTCTTGGGGAGGGCTAGGGATTTGAGCCTGCCTTTTGGTCTTTCCTTTTGTCATTTTTCTATATTTCCTTACTTTGAGCAGTGTTACAAAGCTTTCTTTGCATGTGTGGTGAATTACCTCTTACACCCTCAGTTCCTGGAGGGGCAGTGGCTCCCCCACAGGCTTTTGGCTTCCTCACAGGGTCCTAACTCTGCTCTGTGTGCCCCTGGCTCTCTAATTTGTAAGGCAAATGCTGGGTGTGGTCAGCCCGGAGCCTGTGCAATGTCAAGCAGGCCAGACCACCGTGCTTTGTCCCAGGCAGGTCTCCAGGCAGTTCCCTGGGAGTGAAGGGTGGGCCTACAGGTCCCAAAGAGTCAGGCCAAAATCCTGGTTTCTGCAAGTTTCCTGGTCCCAAAGATACCTGCCCAAGATGCCAGTCTCCACAATATCCCCAGTCCAAACAGCCCACGGCACTCTGCGGGTCCGAGAGGTTCGGGTCGCAATGAGACAGGCCGTGATGCTGGTCTTTGTGAGACTTCCTGGGGGTGAAGACCGGGGCTAAAGGCCCAAACAGACCTGGCCCAGATGCTGGTCTCTGGGCAGTTCCCTGCAGATGAAGGGCGGGCCTACAAGTCCCAAACTGTCACACTGAGATGCAGGTCTGTGCGACTTTCAATCCAAACAGCCCGGGCCACTCTGCGGGTCCCAGAGGTTCGGGTCCCAAACCAGGACTTTCATTCTTAAGGCAGAAAAATTCAATTTAACATATAATGACTTGGTTCTTACATCCAATGGTCAAACTGGGAGTAGGCTTGAGCATATAGCATCCTTGCTAATGAGGATGTATCTCTGGTGACAAATTCCTCCTTAAAGTATGAGGTAAAAGTGACATACATTTCAGCGAACATAAAAAGATGAATATTAAAATACGCTTCAAGAAGAAGTCCATTGGAATAGGCATTCATTTATGAGGTGGAACTATACCCGTAACAAAATATGCTTTCTGATATGGTACATTAAAAGTATGAAATATCAAAGATGACCTTGGTGGGGTATGTTTCCTTCGAATCCAGTTTTCAAGGTCTAGTATACAAGATAGCCTGAACAGTGAAAAGCAGTTCAATGTCAACTCATACTGCTACTCAGGAGGCTACTGTTTAGGATATTCCTATCTGTTAACCAAATCCTATGTAGGGAGGAAATTATGTATTAAGATAAACATGAAGCCCCCACACACATGTGTGCAAAAGCACTTGTCAGTTACAAGACAATCTTCAACAAAAAACATTCCTAATTGTAGAATCAGAGGCATCAAAGCCAGACTGACATAAGACCACCCTGCTTGGTGGATGGATATATAGGATGAAACCAATGGTCCCACAGGCACCTTGGAAGATGTGCTACTTGGAGTGGGAGGAGGAGTGGAGAAGGAAGTGACCCAGGGCACCTCATCCTCGGGGCTGTATGTGCTCCTTCACAGCAAGCCAGTTTGGTTCTCTGCATCCTGGTGCCCCAAATGGTAACAAAAAAATACAAATCTAAAAAAAAAGAATTCTAAGTCAGGAGATGAGAACTTTAACGCTGTAAATACCTATTTGTGTGCCTATTAATTATTCCATAGCTCTGGCAATTGTCAAGAAGTGTACAAATATTACCTGCCTAATTTCTGAAGATGAGAATTTTCCTCTTTCAGGCAGCAGAAGTCCATGCAAGATTTGTAAACAATGATACAAAATACCGTAAACATAACATAACAAAGGTTGTACAAAACCGAAGTAAATCCAAATGTACAAGTGGGTTAAAAAAAACACAGGGCAGCTTTGTACAAAGCTTTCCATCCTGTGCCAAGTGATTCTTTTTTTATTATTATTACAAATATAATCCTGAGCTGAAAAACTGGGATTTGGGGGAGAGCCATCATTGCATACAAAATATCCAAAGGAGGATTATTCTGTTTACGTTCCTCTAGTGATTTTCAACTGCCAGATACAGCTCTGCAGGTGTGACTTTAGAGATATTTGCAGTTTAGTGTGGTACCCAGGTCTGGAGACTGCTGCAGTGCTCGCCATGGCACCACATGCAGCAGCATCCTCTGCTTTTTCCAGTTCATCCTGGAGCTCCTGGCCGATGCTGGGCTGCAGGCTGTGAGAGTGAGCCACTCTTTTCGGAGGCAGGTCTGCAGAAAGGGGATACAGGAGCTGAAGTAGGCAAGTTGATTGATCCAGCGAGGGATCTCTTTCCACAAAGTATGTCTGATAAAGCTGAAGAAAATTGATTTGCAATTTTTATGCATCAAATGATAGGCATTGCCTTTGTATTCTTTTCCCACTTCTTCCACAATTTTTTATGTATAATCTTCTAGGAAGTCAGTGCTCTCTAAAACAACAGCTTCTTTATATTTAAATTATTTCTCCTGGCTCAGAAGCATTTCCTGGGGAAACTTCAAATATTCCAGAAAAAGGGTAAGGATGGCCACCATAAGCAAATGCTCTACCATATACTCCAATTCCTGAATGGAAAACCCCAATTCCAATGGATGTGGTGTATTCATTCATGCAGTACATGTCGTATACTTTGAGCACCACTAAATGGTTCATCCCCATACTCATCCTCCCTGAGACACACGGCCTTGTCCACAAGCCACTGGCTCTCCAGATGATCCAGGCCACTCCCACCTCAGCGGGTGCTGAGGGGGGGCCCTTCCAGGCACTACCTATGCATACAGTCCAGTGCACATCAGCCAGCACAGAAGCATCTGGCAGCCTGGCCGCTTCGGGCACCACAAGCAGAAGCCAGTAAGAGGACCGGCCACACAGGTGGCTTGCCTTCTCCAGCTTAGGTGCCTCCCCTTGGCAACAGACACTTGGGGAAAGTGAACTTAATTTTTTTTAATTCTATTGTGAATGGTGTGGCTTCTCTTATTTCTCTCTGTGATTTTGTTGTTAGTGTATAGGAGCACTATTGATAATTGAGTATTGACTTTGTATCCAGTTATGTTACTGAATTTATTTATTATATCCAGGAGTCTTTAAATGGAGCATTCAGGGTCTTCTATGTAGAGTATCAGGCCCTCACAAATAATGATAATTTAACTTCTTCTTTTCCTAACTTTACTCCTTTTATTTCACCCTCTTGTCTAATTGCTCTGGCTAGTATTTCCAGTACTGTGTTGTATAGGAGTGGTGATGATGGATATTCTTGTCTTGTGCCTGAATTAAAGGTAAAGGCTACCAGTTTTTGGCCATTTAATATGATGCTGGATGTTTGGTTGTCATAACTGGCTTTTATCATATTGAGGTAAAGACAATCTATTATCATTTTCTGTAAGGTTTTTATCATGAATAAGTGTTGGACCTTATCAAAAGCTTTTTCTGGGAGCTATCGGGATGCTGAACTGGGCCCAGCAGATTCCAGGGCATCAGTCCACCACACCCAGTGGCCTTCTTTCAGTTCAGGAGGTGGAGACCATGCAGGTGGACTCTGGGCCCATTTGGACTGGCATGGGGAGAGCTTAAGACTAGCACTGCCAGTGGTTGAGTTCATATCCACCCCCCTAAGACAGGGGATTGTACCCCGGGGGTTCTGCTGGCCCCAGTTCTCCATGTTGAGCTTCTGCCTCTCAATTTAGGGACCCAAGAGCCTGCAGGTGATTTGGGATTGCCTGCGGTGAGTCTCAGTGCCCTGGGGAGAGTTGGAGACCTGCGCTCCCGGCATTTGAGTTTCTGGGGAGCTACCAGGAATGCTGCACTGCACCCAGCCGAATCCAAGGCCTCAGTCCACCACACCCAGCAGCCTTCTTTCAGTTCAGGAGGCAGAGACCACGCAGGAGGACTCTAGGTCTGTTTGGGCTTGCCTGTGGAGAGCTTAAGACCAGCACTGCCAGCAGTTGAGATCATATCCAGTACCCTAGGACAGAGCATTGTACCCAAGGGGTTGTGCCAGCCCCAGTTCATCATGCCCAGCCTCCACATCTCAATTGAGGGAGCAAAGAGCATGCAGGGGAGCTGAGATTTCTCCAGGAGCTGAGGGTGCAGGAGGGGATTCATCACACATCCAGAGGAAGCTTGGGAACACCATTCAAACCAAGGATATAAAGAAAAATGACAAAAGGAAAGACCAAATGGCAGTCTCAAATCTCCAGCTCATCCCAAGAAAGACTAGGAGCCATGTACATAGAAGAAAATAGAGGCCATACACAAGAAATGACTGAAATGGGAGCAACTGAAATAAAGAAGCAACTAGGGGAAGCTATGGAGAAATTCAAATCAGAAAATATTGCCCAGGTAAAAGAAGAAATGATAAAAGTAGTGAAAGAAATAGGGAATACATCTAGTGAAGACACAGCTAAAAAATTAGAGGAACAAAGAAAACAAATAGAATCCCTGAATGTACACTATAAGAAACAAATAGAATACATAAAGAAGATTCAAAGAGATATAAGGAAATCAAAAATTCTATTGAAAACTGCCAAAACCGCCTCAACAAAAGTGAAGATAGAATTTTAGACCTTCAAGATAAGATTGCAGCTAGTGAACAAGAAAAGTAAGATCTTTTAAAAATAACAAAGAATCAGGAAATAACAATTCAACAGCTGCAAGATGATGCAAAGAAATATAACATAAGATTAATAGGAATAAAGGAAACAGAAGGGGACAGCCCAAATGATATCAAGAGCATATTTACAGAAGTAATAGTGGAAAACTTTTCAAACATGAGAATGAAAACTGACATGGATTAGTGAAGCATATAGAACTCCAAATAGCCATACCCAAAATAAAACTACACCCAGACATGTAAGAATCAACATACCAGAAAACCACCATAAGAACAGAATAGTAAAATGTGTTAGAGAGAAAAGACAGATCACCTCTAAAGGAAAACCCATCAGAATCACAGCAGACTTCTCACCACAAACAATGAAGTCAAGAAAAGCATGGAGTGAAGTATTTAAGATCCTTAAGGAAAACCACTTCCAACCCAGACTGATGTACCCTGAAAAACTGTCCTTCAAAATGGATGGAGAAATAAGATACTTCCATGACAAAGAACAGCTGAAAAACTTCATGAACAGCAAACCAACACTACAAAGAATACTGAAAGACATTCTAGATACACATAGGATAAAACCACCAAGCAAGGAAGACAATTAAATAGAATGCAAAGCTAAAGATACAACAGCAGAAAGACAACATGTCAACAATTGTGGGAGGTCGAGGTCCTGAGCTCTGGCTGGCTGCCCTGGCAGAAGAGAGAAGCTGTTCACACTCAGACTCCCTGTTCCTCAGCACACCATGTAGAGCATCCCTGCCAGGGCGGCCCTGCTTGGAGCCACCCTACAGTGCATCCCCGCCTTGCCTAAGCCTACTTCCACCCTCCTTGAAGCTCAGTGCCACCCTTCCTCTGAGCTCACTTACACCCTTCCTGTTCAGCCTATAGATACTCCTACACTTCTTTAATAAAATCGGATCTGTGCTATCAGCCTGGTCTCCAGTCATCCCTCCATCACCCCTTGCCAGTCCCCCACAGTCACAAAAAGGCTGCAAGTGACACCCAACGTGGCACAATTGTGCCTACTCAGACTGGGTAAGTGGGCCCCGCCCACATCATGTTCCCCCAGCTTCACAAGGAACAGCACCCGCAGGCATGGGTTCTTGCTGCCCTCTTGCAGGCTATGCAATGAAAAATTGCCTATTCCACCCTTTCCCAGTATTGGGAACTCCTTCTCCCCCTTAATCCCTGGCTCCACACCACTGAGCAACATGAGAGGACAGTCTTTCCCCTAGGGCTCCAACCTGCTTTACTTACCATCCGAGCATATTTGATGGGCTCAGACTACATCACTGGGGTCAATGCAGAAGCCTTCCCCCTGTTAGTGGATCCTGAGGCTTGCACACGCGGGGTCCATCCCTTACCCACGACTTGGAGAACGATTTTTCGCTGAGTCAGCAGGATGGGGTAAACTCCATGGAGGAGAAGGTCTCTATTCCGTTGAAAATCTACCCTTCTCTCGAGCCCTAAAAGGCTCCAAAGATGGCGCCGAGAGAATGGTCCCCACCCCGGCCAAGTTCTCCATGTACTGACAGGCCAGAACCTCTGCCCTGTCAGATGATGAAGGCGCCAATTGACAGGGAAGACCCACCTGCCTACTCAGCAGCACCACCCACTGGTGAGGTTGAGTCACTACACCCTAAAGATCCATGGAAATCCTACTGTCAGACAAATATATATAGAAAACCTCAGTCTACCACTACAGAAGGGCATGATTATTATGAGGGCTTGTGCCTTACTTGGGATAACCAGGCAAAACATTGGGAATGGGAAAAACAGGTAAATGATGCATTTCTTGTTCATTTACATCAGAATCCTGCTCACCTTTGCATTGCTATCCTCATGAACATACCACCTTAAAGCACCTCCAGGAGGCAGTCAAGGAGGGCAGCATCCAAGGACCTTTTGCCCAACAACTCCTTGAACTAGTCAGTATGAAACTTAATTGTCCCACTGACTGGAAACAACTAGCGAGAACCAATTTTAGTAGCGGTCAATACCTAGACTGGCTGGCTATCTCTAAGGATGAATGTGAACAATAATCTGCCCCAAATGCAAATGTGGTGATTGCTGGGAGAAAGACTGCTGCTCTAAGACTGATAGAGAAGACAGCCCTTTAAACTCCAAACAGGGCAACCCTCAGCCCTGCAACATAGGGACCCAACAACAAATATAACTCACAGGTATTATTGATATAAAAGATTGCTTCTTTTCCATCTCCCTAAACCCTGAAGGCCGACCAAAATTTGCCTTTTCTATACCCCAAACTAACCACAATGCCCCTTGTGAGAGATACCATTGGACAGTCCACTACAGATTTTAAAATGTTACTTAATAGAAACTGCTGCTTTCTGCTCCTCTCCCTGCTTCTGACAGGCCCCCGGGCAGGGGAGGACACCAAAGCCTCCACTGAGCCTGGAGTTTGGCCCAGGGAAGCAAGGTAAAAAAATGTTGCTTGTTTCAGCTGCAAGGAAAAATCAGGATTATGGTTCAATCTACTCAAAAAACAGTTCAAATCTCCCTAGATTATTTTATTGCTCAGTTGGTTATTCTTCCCTTGACAAAAATTGAAAAATCTGTAAGTAAAGAAAAGGTACCTAGGGATTTTGGATCTTTGATACTTATTAGAGAGGTAGGACATGGATCTGGCCTGCCTGAGCTACTCTGGTTTTTCCTATCACCTGTGTACATGCTTTATAAATCCAGAGTTTACACTGCACTGGTGCTCAGATCCCCAACAAAAATGGGTCTCCAGCCCGGAGCAGGAGCACCACCCACATGTCACAAGAGAGCTCAGGGTACTTAAATGTAAAATGCAGCTTCCATTTTCTTTACACCTTACCAAATTTGTTGTAATCTTCAGGTCTAAAAGTAGTTAAATGTGCTCAAAATTTAAACTTCAAAAAAAAGGGGACAGTTCACCTCATCATGGATTTCATTTGGCAGTATATACCATTTACAGTATTTAAATTCTAACACAAATGTAACTACTGCAGCAGAAAGATGATGCAATCAAATAAAGTCTAAAACCAGTCCGTTGGAAATATCTTCATACTGGTTAATAAAAACACCCAGTCCAGTGCTAATGTGCGGTCGAGGGTATGCTTGTGTTTTTCCTGGAAAAGCTAAATGGCCTATCTGGGTGCCAGTGTGTGCTGTCACCAATAACAGACTATCATTAACTGTACCAATCTTGCCTTAACAAATTTAATAAAAACAGAGGGGGACCTATGTCCCTGGAGCACACCAGATGAAATACTAACTAAATCCCTTAGCACTATGAATTTATTAACCTTTGACAAAAAAGGGCTATCTCCTATTCACAAACATTGGGGCCGATTACTTGCCCCTCCCCCTCTGCTTCCTCTGCCCCTCCTTAGTCAACAATGGTAATCCGCTGCTCCCCTATTAACCCAGGGTAGAGGATTCACTTGTGTCTTTCCAGAAACAGCCCCTCACCCAGTGTGGATCCCCGCATGTGATATCTGGCCTGCCACTGCCACTGACCTTGGAGATGGATTGACTGACACTTGAGGATAGTGCCAAGGGGCAGATCAACTCAAAGCAGGAGGAGGCGCATCCCTAATACCAGCACCACCCCCCATCACATGGGGAGCTATTAAAGCATGATGCAGCCAAGCCCGAAATCTGCTCCCTATTCTGCCCAGCCTACTGCTGAGCTGCCACCACAGGAGACACCACTGCCACCTCCCTCGCCTAATAAACAGTGACTACCCAGGCACTCAATAACATATCCAGCTCCACTGCTGAGACATTTCGAGTGCAACAACAAATAAACACCTACACCCACATGGCTCTCTTAAACTTTCAGCAACAAATAGACCTTCTAGACACACAACTACAAGATCTGTGGCACGTGGGTACAACAGCCTGTGATCAATGATATGCTTCTGTAGTGATTTGCATTACTCCAAAACCTGCCAATCTGTCAGCTGCACGTCTTTCATTTCATGACTGGATTTTGGGTCCATACAACAGCATCTATTGAACCTTGTCTCTACAGCTCACTGACCAAATACAGATGATTGACTCCATCCAAATGCCAGAACTGACTGATACTATTGTCACTGACCTCTTACATAACCTACAATGCTTCTTTTTGCCCTCTAATCTCCTCACTCTGGGACTCCTGGGATTACTGGGATTTATTGGTTTTTTATGTGTTACGAGTGTTATGCACCTGGGTCCACACCCTACATTCTTGACAAGCCATGATGGCCTCCATACAATTGGCATTAATAAAAAAAGACAGGGAATCTGTGGGAGGGTGAGGTCCTGAGGTCTGGCTGGCTGCCCTGCCAGAAGAGAGAGTCTGAGCACACTCAGACTCCCGGTTCCTCAGCACACTGAGTAGAGCATCCCTGTCAGGGTCGCCCCACTCGCAGCCCACCCCACAGTGCATCCCCACCTTCCCTAAGCCTACTTCTGCCTTCCCTGAATCTCAATCCCGCCCTTCCTCTGAGCTCACTTCTGCCCTTCCTTTTCAGCCTATATATATTCCTGTACTTCCTTAATAAAATCAGATCTGTGCCATCAGCCTGATCTCCAGAGTCATCTCTCATTCACCCCTTGCCAGTAGCCCACAGCCCCAAAAAGGCTACAAACAATAAATCAATATATAACAGTTATAGCCAATAATGTAAATGGCCTCAACTCACCAATCAAAAGAAACAGACTGGCAGAATGGATCAAGAAACAACCTCCAACCATATGCTGTCTACAAGAAACCCATCTAACCCAAGAGGAAACCCATAGACTGAAAGTCAAAGGATGGAAAAAAATACTTCATGGAAGAGGAAATCAGAAAAAGTGGGGGTAGGTATCCTGTTGGCAGACAATGTGAACTTCAAACCAAGAATGGTCCAAAGAGATAAAGAATGGCACTACATAATAGTGAGGGGAAAATTTCAAGAGGAAGAGATAACAATCTTAAATATATATGCAATGTATTAATTCCTCTCCTATTAACCTATTCTGAAAATTTGTTTTATTTTTATTTCTACTTTTTAAAATTAAAAAAAGGCCCAGAGTTATAGATCAGTGACACAGCATCTGCTTAGCAAGTGCAAGGTCATGTTAGATCCCAGGACCAAAAAATAAATAAATAGAATAAAGTAACAATTTCACACAATTTAGGGTGATTTTTATATTTTTATTGTATGAACATGATGAAGAATTTCTCAAGTGCAGATGCTATGAAATGAAAATGGGTAAATTAGTCATTTGGAACAATCAGGCCATCAAAAATGTAAAGATTTGATAATTCAAAACCACAATAAAATCATAAGTTTTAGGCTACAACCTCCCAGGCATTCAGAAGAACAAGATCAGGAACACAGATAGCAGTATTCATATAATATGTAGAAATTTTCAAAATTCCTCCAATGGAAACAGCTTTGGAGGGTATCCTGTCATTTTCTCCTGATATATTTTATCAAATGCTTCAGCTTGGGCTACAGTGAAGTGATTCTTCCGGTCTCCCATGACTCCTGGAAAACACAGCATAGAAATGTAGATCGGATTTAGTAACAGGGCCTAAGACTTCAACACATCTCATTTATCGACTCCTGGAATCCACCAGACACCAAGAAATTAGCTGGTGATAGCTGAAAGGTGAGTTGAGAGCCAATAGCCTGTCTATGCCTGGGTGCCTAGCATTCACCCTTTGACCTGTGAAGAAACAATTTCTTTCCTCCTGCTCTCTCCCAGCCAATCTTGTATATCATCTGTTCACTGCAAGTTTGGCTCAATGTTTTGAAGCACTTAGAATCTATTCCTTCTCACCATGTCTGTTTTAGCTGGCTAGCACCAAGTCAATAGCATTTTCCATCTAGGTTAACGTGGTAGATTGAAATGGAACACCTAGTTTTTCTGTATAGACATCTCAATTTCTCAATGTGAGTAATTCTCAACTTACAAATTTTGTAGATGTGAATTTCTTTTTTATATTTGTATTGACTCAAAAATCTTTCAAAAGCCTTTTGTGTTTATTGCTAGGGCTGTCATTGCAGCATAATACAGACACTGTGGGTGATTTAAGTCATAGACATTAATGTTTTGGAGGCTGGACTGTTAGCTAATGGTGTTGGGAGTCCTGGACTCTTATCAGGGTGCTGGAGGAAGAATATGTTAAAGGCTTCTCTCTTTGACTGTATATGGCCATCTTGTTCCATTTCTCTACACTGTTCTACTTCTATGTCTGTGTCCTACTTTTCTCTTTTAAAAACACCAAACATGCTCAGCTATAACCTGATGCAATAATATCATTTTAGCTTAATTACTTCTGTAAACCCTTCTGTCCAAATGCTATTGCATTCAGTGTCTTCCACCTCAATGTGTCAGTTCTTGAGTGTAGTCTATTCAACCCATTTCTCTTGGTTATGAAGACATCTTTTTAAAAGTTGTGTTAAACAGTATTGCTAACCATGGTGCAGACTAGATGAACTTTCTATAGTCCAGCTTTTTATTGCCTTTGAATATTGAACCACTAAGGACACCATAGCATCAAGTTCTAAACAAAGTTCATTTGATCTTCTGGTCTTAATTAAAAGGTTTAGCACTGTACTATTAAAAGCTCCAACATTTTAACCAGTTATGTGATGAATCACTACCACATGGTTACAATACTTAAAACCAAATTAATAATGAATGTAATATATTTTATTCATTCTTCACTCTTCAGTCAAAAACTACTATAAAAAAGTCATAGAACTCTTATTCTGTGCCAGGAACTACACTCTAGAATAAAATTAAGATATAAATAATAATCATTGACTAAAGAAAAAAATATCTATACAATGATTTGAAAGTATTCCCTAAACCTAAAGACTTAGCTATGAGTCTTGCTGCTACTGAGAAGTGGTGAAAATTTTAGGTGTGGGAACTTTTCAAAGAGGTTAAGTCACTGGGAATGTGGTCTTGAAGGGAATTGTGGAAGAATGCAGAACTAAGGCTCAGTTGGCCTCTACTATCAGCAAAAAGGAGAAAAATTCACACAGCTTAACTATTCACATTCTGTTCTGGCCAAGAAGAATGTCTCCCATGTCCCCTGACAGATTTTGAAAGCAGAGCATTTTTTTCTTACCTTTTCTCATAAGGGAGAAACCCTCAGTAATATAATTATCAGGTACCATGCTGAAATTGGACATCTTGTTTTCTTTCATGAATTGAAAGGAGCCATATTTCAGAACTAGATCTATTTCTTCAAGTTTTAATTTCTTTCCTAAGAATTGACAAATCTTCTCTATCATACTTCTTGTATCCTAAAAGAAGAAAAATGCAGACAAATGATTGATGAGGAAGGGCAGAGGAGACCAGAGCTATCTGAGGTACAGAAGAGGAATGATAAAGAGAGTCAAGATGTATCAGACAAAGTTTCAGTTGAATCAAGAGGAAGAAGGGGAACAAGACAAGGATGTCCACTATCACCACTCCTTTTCAATACAGTTCTGGAAACACTAGCCAGGGCAATCAGACAAGAGAGAAATACAAGGAATAAAGATAGGAAACAAAGAAGTTAAATTATCACTATTTGCAGATGACATGATACTCTATATCGAAGACCCAAAAATCTCCATTCAAAGACTACCAGAGTAATAAACTAATTCAGCAGTGCAGCTGCATACACAGTCAATGTTCAAAAATCAATAGCATTGCTGTACACAAACAAGAAACTCACTAAGAGGGAAATTATGCAAATATCGCCCTTCACAATAACATCTTAAAAAATGAAATACTTAGGAATCAACCTAACTAATAAGGTAAAAGACCTATATACTGAAAATTATACTACATTATAAAAGGAGATTGAAGGGGATATAAGAAAATGGAAGGATATTCCTTGCTCTAGACTAGGAAGAACCAACATTGTGAAATGTCCATGCTCCCAAAACTGTTTCACACATTTAATGCAATGCCAATCAAAATACCATTGACATACTTCACACAAGTAGAGAAAACACTCCAAAAGTTCATTTGGAATCAGAAGAAACCAGAATATCAAAGGCAATTCTGAGCAATAAAATCAAGGCAGGAGGCATCTCAATCCCTGACTTGAAACTGTACTAAAAAGCCGCAATGATAAAATCTGTGTGGTACTGGCAAAAAAATAGACCTGAGGATCAATGGAACAGATGAGAAAATGCAAGTATAAGTACAAAGACCCTCAACCAATTAATATTTGACAAAGGGGCTAAACATGCTCACAGGAAGAAGAATAGTCTCTTAATAAATGGTGTTGGGAAAATTGGCTCTCAATATGCAGAAGACTGCAACTAGATCCATGCCTATCACCATGCACAAAACTAAAGTCTAAGTGGATCAAAGACCTAAACATTAAAACAGAAACACTAAAATTACTGGAATATAGGGTCAGTGGAAGTCTTGAAGACATAGGAGTAGGCAGAGAATTCATTAACAAAATGCAAACTGCATGGGAAACACTTAAGAGAATCAATAACTGGGATTGCATATTTTTCAGAAGTTTCCACACTTCAAAAGAAGTCACCAACAGAGTAAAAAGAAAACCCACAGAATGGGAAAGGGTTTTAACCAGCAACCCCTCAGAAAAAGGACTTATATCAAGAACATATAAAGAATTGAAAACATCAAGCACTCCAAATTCAAAGACCCTCTCCAGAAATGGGTATCTGAGATGAACACTCAGTTCTAAGATGAAGATATGCAAATGACAAATAAAGACATGAAGAAATGTTCACCATCACTGGTCATTCAATAATTGCAAGTTAAAACAACAGTGAGATTTTATCTCACTCCTGAAAGAATAGTTGCCATCAAGAAGTCAACTGATAACAAATGTTGGTGAGGCTGCGGGGGGAAAAAGAACACTGCTCCACTGTTGGTGGGAGTATAGACTGGTGAAACCACTAGGGAATTTAGTATGGAGAATTCTCAGAAGATTAGGGCTGGAAATTCCATTCAATCCAGCTATTCCCCTCCAAGTTATTTTCCCAGAAAAAGTGAAAAGGTCATATCACAGTGGTATATGTGCACCCATGTTCATAGCAGCACAATTTGTAATAGATAAATCTTGGAAACAACCAAGATGTCCATCAACTGCAGAGTGAATGAAAAAGATGTGGTATTTTTATGCAATGGAGTATTACTCAGTTATGAAGGATGATCTTGATGACTTCATAGGTAAATGGAGACAACTTGAGACTATCTTCATTAGTGAAATAAATAAGAATCCCATTTATAAATATCACATTGTGTCTCTTGCAAAAAATAATAAGAACTATAGGAGTAATAAAACCCAAAATGTGTAATTGCTATTGTAAAAAAAAACAGAGGAAAAGAAAGTGCCCTAAAGTATATATGTATGTTTAAGTGTGGAAGATAGATGACTATATTACTGTTTTTGTTAGATTGTTGAGCAGAACTGTGAACAGTCTCACTGTTTGAATGTCTATTTTGTATGCTTTAATTTTGTAACTTGAACAACTATTTCCAAGATGACAGTATGTAATTTATCAAGTAGTGATTTCTTAGTGTTTTTTGTTCTTTTCTTTTTTTCCTTTGGATTTCGGTATTGTTGCTACCTTTTTGTTCTGTTTTGTTTTGTTCATTTTTTCTCTCTTTAAATAATTTTTTTTAAAAAGAGGAGGAAGAAAGTTAGATAGTTTGAAGTGTGTGCATCATGCAAAGATGAGAAAGACTTCACAGTGTGATTGGGTATAGCACACCATAGAAACAGGACCTGGGATTTTCATGGCTACTCTTAGAAACACGGACAGACAACAATAAGTCTAAGCAAGGAGAAAAGTGAAAACTTGAAAAAGACTATTTATTACACCTAAAAAATGAGTTTCAAATAAAGTTTAAATAACACATTCATTTATAAGATCCTACAGTACATGGTTTCAATAATTACTATTTAGTCAGAGTCTATGCTGAGAACAACAGCCTTTGTAACAAGACAGATTTGGCTTTGTATTCTATTGCCTGGTCCCCAGTTAATAACTAAGAAGAGACTAATGTGTCAATAAGTAGAGATATGATACTTGTAGGATTTGAAAGGAGGCTGTGGGAACAAGCACCTTTAAATTTTCAGCTCAGATCCAAAGCTTCTTGCAAAATGCAGAATCATAGTGCAAACCTAGAGGGCTGTATTAAAACAGCCAGAAGAAGATGATAGGAAGCTTTACTTCTCTCCTAGTGAGTAAAGACAGTGTCTATATTGTTTTGTTTCTCAGCTGTCTACTTACACAGTTTTATATTCATTTGTATTCTTTGATTATCTTTAAATTCATTGGTTAAATTCATTTTAGATATACATAATGGTCACATTCATTAGAGGATATTTATACCTCTATATGAAATTTCTTGATTCTTCTTTTTTCCAAAAATTCTTCTCCTTTCAACCCTCTTCCCTTCTCTATTTACAAGAGCTTTGATTCCATGTTCCTTCTATTCTTTTTTCCATTTTCTTTCCCCTTTCTGTCCTGCATCACTTATTCCCCTTCCCATTTAAATATTTTCTTCTCCATTGGATATAGCTCAATGGCATACCCCTCCCTGGGAACTACAACGTCCTGAGTTCAAGTCCCAGTATCAAAAACACCTATAATGAATATTTTCTTCCTATTTACCAGTCTCTGTTACATTTATTGCTCCTTATTTACCCTTTCAGTTTATCCCACTGTAGAAACATTGTGGTATTTAAATAATTGTGCTTGATATAGCTCATTTAAGAGAATGGGCACTTTTTTCCCTTCCTTCAATCCATCTCCTCTCTCCCTAATCCTGTTCCTTCTGAATACTTTCTTCCTCTTTCAAAGTATCTTTTATAGGGCTGGGGATTTAGCTCAGTGGCATAAGCACCTGCCTGGCAAGTGAAGGTTTGTTAGTTCAATCCTCAGTACCAAATATATATGTATACAGATATAGATATAGATGATATAGATACAGATACAGATACAGCTATAGCTGTAGATAGATATAGCTATAGATAGATATAGATATAGATATAGATATAGATGATATAGATATAGATATAGATATAGATATAGATGATATAGATATAGATATAGATATAGATATAGATATAGATATAGATATAGATATAGATATAGATATAGACTGCTCTTTATTTATACTTTGTTATCTCATACCAGAGAAATAATGTGATATTTACACATTTAAGACTAATTAATACCATTTAAGAGTATTTCTGAAGGTGTATGCATTTACCTAAAAATTTCTCAAGCTCTTCCTTTTATATGAATGAGTAACACTCCATTGTACAAAAAAATCACATCTTCATCTATTACTTGGTTGATGGGAACTCTTTTAGTTTCTGAGATTTAGCTATTAAAAACTGAGCTTATGTAAACATGAGTGTGCACATACTGCTGTGGAATGATGTTTTTAATTGTTTCAGGAAGACACGCAGAAGGGGAATGGATGGATCAAATTGGATCTCTCATACTAATTTTTTGAGGAATTTCTGCAACTATTCCCACAGTAGTGGCATCAATCTACACTCCCACCAATAGTGCAGAAGAGTAAGTTTTCCCCACAGTCCCTCCAGCATTTGTGATTAGTTTATTTCTTCACAAGAGTCATTAGTTCTGGGGTGAGGTAGAATCTCAGTGTTGTCTTAATTTGCATTTATTGAAAGACCAGTGATTTTGAATAATTTTTCTAATTATTTTCCTTTTGTATTTCTTCCTCTGAGAAGTCTGTTTTCCTCCCAGATTCCCATTTTTGGAATGAATCTTTCAATTTGGGGGTGGTGATTTTTTAAAATTTATTTAAAAAGAAAACAGAACAAACAAAATAGAAAAAATGGTAGCAAAAATACAAAATTACAAGGAACAAAGAAAAGAACAAAAAATACAAAGAAATCACTACTTGATAACTTACATACTGTCATCTTGGAAATAGTTGTTCAAGTTACAAAGTTAAAACATACAAAGTACACATTCAAGCAATGAGACTGTTAACAGTTCTGCTCCATGATAGAACAAAAACAGTAATATAGTCATTCATCTTACACACTTAAACATACATGCAATTATATCCTTTATAGCACCCTCTTTTCCTCTCTTTTTACAATAGCAATTACACATTTTGGATTTTATTACTCCTACAGTTCTTATTACTTTTTACACTAGAGACACAATGCAATATTTATAAATATGATTCTTATTTATTTCACTAATGAGGATAGTCTCAAGTTGTCTCCATTTCCCAATGAAGGCCTCAAGATCATCCTTTCTATATAATTGCTTGTATGTTTAAGTGTGTAAGATAGATGACCATACTACTGTTTTTGTTAGATTGTTGAGCAGAACTGTTAACAGTCTCATTATTTGAATGTCTACTTTGTACGCTGTAATTTTGTAACTTGAACAACTATTTCCAGTGAAGACAGTATGTAATGTACAAAGTGGCGATTTCTTAGTGTTTTTATTTTTTATTGTTGTTGTTGTTTTGGGGGTTTCTGGCTGTCTGTTTGCTTGTTTGTTTTGGTTTTTTTTTACTTTTTTACCTTTGTATTTCTGTATTGTTGCTACCAGTTTTCTGTTTTGTCTGGTTCGGTTTTATTTCTCTTTAAATAAAAATTTAAAAAATGAAAAAAGGATCATCCTTCATAGCTGAGTAATACTCCATTGCATAAAAATACCACATTTTTCCCCACTCTGCAGTTGATGGGCATCTTGTTTCCAAGATTTAGCTATTACAAATTGTTCTGCTATGAACATGGGCGCACATATAACACTGTGATATGACCTTTTCACTTTTTCTGGGAAAATACCCAGGAGGGGAATAGCTGGGTTGAATGGAGTTTCCAGTCCTAGTCTTCTGAGAATTCTCCATACTGATTTCCATAGTGGTTGCACAAGTCTACACTCCCACCAACAGTGGAACATTGTTCCTTTTTCCCCACAGCCTCACCAACATTTGTTATCAGTTGATTTCTTGATGGCACCTATTCTTTCTGGTGTGAGATGAAATCTCAATGTTGTTTTAATTTGCATTTCTCAAATGATTAGTGATGATGAACATTTCTTCATGTATTTATTTGCCATTTGTATATGTTTATTTGAGAACTGAGTGTTCACCTCAGATGCCCATTTTTGGAGAGGGTCTTTGAATTCATGGGGCTTGATGTTTTTCAATTCTTTATATGTTCTTGATATAAGTCCTTTGTCTGAGGGGTTGCTGGCTATAATTCTTTCCCATTCTTTGGGTTTTCTTTTCACTCTGTAGGTGATTTCTTTTTGAACTACAGAAACTTTTCAATAATATAAGATCCCAGTTGTTGATCCTCTGAAGCATTTCTCAGGCAGTTTGCATTTTGTTCATGAATTCTCTGCCTACCCCTATGTCTCCAAGACTTCTACTGACCCTATCTTACAGTAGATTTAGTGTTTCTGTTTTAATGTTTAGTTATGTGATCCATTTAGACTTTAGTTTTGTGCATGGTGATAGGCATGGATCTAGTTTCAGTCTTCTGCATGTGGAGAGCCAGTTTTCCAACACCATTTATTAAAGAGGCTATCCTTCTTCCAGTGAACATCTTTAGCTCCTTTGTCAAAGATCAGGTGTCTGAGTGTCTTTGTACTTATACTTGCATCTTCTAATCTATTCCATTGGTGCTCAGGTCTATTTCTTTGCCAGTACCATACTGATGTCACTGTGGCTTTGTAGTACAGTTTCAAGTCAGGGATTGAGATACCTCCTGCTTTGTCTTTATTGCCCAGAATTGTCTTTGCTATTTTAGGTTTCTTCTGTTTCCAAATGAATTTTAGGAGTGTTTTCTCTAGATATGTGAGGTATGTTGATAGTATTTTGATTGGGATTGCATTAAATCTTCATACGTTCCAGATAAAAGTCCTTTGTCAGAGTCAGATAAGATGTTTCACACTCTCTGTGTTTCTTTTCACTCTGTTGGTTATTTCTTTCACTAAGCAAAAGCATTTTAATAACACAGGATCCCAGTTGTTGACTCTTCATAGTATTTACCAAGCAATCTCAGTTTTCATCATGAAATCTCTGCTTGCCCCTACATCTTCAAGATTTCTAATTATTTTCACTTCCAAAAATTACGTGTTTGCATTTTAATATTTAGGTCATTGATCCATTTTAACTTTAGTTTAGTGCAGGTGAGAGCCATGAATTGAGTTTCAGCCTTTTGGTGTGTGGAAAGACAGGTTTTTCCAGCATAATTTATTAAAAAGTCTATTTTTCTTGCAGTGAAAATATTTGGTTTCTTGGTCAAAGATAAGAAGGCTGAGTGTGCCTGAAGTTATGTTCTATTCCAGTGATTTTCAAGACTAATTTTTGTCAGTACCATGCTGATTTAACCACAGTAGCCTTGTAATATAATTTCACATCAGGGGTTGTGATATTCCTTCACTTGTCTTTGTTGCCATAATTGCTTTTTCTATTCCAAATCTCTTCTGATTCCAAATGAATTTTAATAATGTGTTCTGTGAGATTATGTCAATGATGTTTTGACTGCAGTTGCATTAAATATGTGAAACAGTTCTGGCAGTATGGCTGTTTCACTGTGATAGCTCTTCCTATCCATGAGAAAAGGATATCTTTCCATTTTCCAATATTCTCTTTGGTCTCCTTTTTCAAAGTACTATAATTTTCAATATGTAGATCTTCTATTTCCTTTGTTTGATTGATTCTGAAGTATTTCATTTTCTTGCACGCTATTGTGAAAAGTGTTTTCTCCCTAACTTCACTGTCAGCGTGTTTGCTGCTGGGGCACAGAAATGCTATTCATTTTTGAGTATTGACTGTGTGTCTAGCTACACTACTGCATTCAGTTATTAATGCTACCAGTCTTTTGGTGAGGTTTTAGGGGTTTTTTTGTAGAGTATCCTATCATCTGCAAATAATGATAATTTAACTTTGTCCTTTGCTATCTTTACTCCTTTTAGTTCTCTCTTGTCTAATAGTTCTGGCTAATGTTTCCAGAGCTACATTGACTAGGAGTGCTGACAGTGTACATCCTTGACTTCTTCCTGATTTTAGAGTGCAAATTATCAGGTTTCTTCTGTTTGGTGCATTATTAGCTGTTGGTTTGTCATTGATAATTTTAGTTAAATGGAGGTAAAGGCCATCTATTCAAATTTTCTGTAGGATTTTTATCCTGAATGAGTGTTGAACTTTATCAAATGATTTTTCTGAATCTGTTGACATGATCACATGAGTTTTGTCTTTGGATTTTTTGACATGGTGTATTATATTGATTTGACATGGTGTATTATATTGATTTGCATATGTCAAACCAACTTTGTATTCCTGGGATGAATCCCACATGGTCATGGTGTATAATCTTCTTGATGATTTTCTGCATTCTGTTTGCCAGTAACTCTTTCAGGTTTTTTACATTTATGTCGATTAGGGTGATTGACCTCTGGTACTCTCTATTGGTTGGGTCTGTCTCTGGTTTTAGTATCAGAGTAATACTTGTCTTCAGGAATGAGTTAGAGAGTATTGCTGCCCTTTCAATATTGTTACAGAGTTTGAGAATTAATAGTATTGAATGATCACTAAATTTCTTGTAGATTTCATCTATGAATACATCAGGACCTGGGATTTTCTTTACTGGAAAATTTGTAATTACATTTTCAATTTATCTGACTCACATTGAGTTATTTAGAAGTTTTAGACACTCCTGTTTCAGTTTTGACAATTCATTTGTATCTGGGAACCTGTGTGTTTCTTCTTTGTTTTCCATCTTTTTAGAGTAGGGTTCTTCAAATAAATATCGATGAGCTAGGTTTCCACAGGATGTATTGTGAGTTCACCCTTTTCATTCCTAATTGCATGGATTTGTCTTTCTTCTTTTGATAAGATTTACTAAGAGCTTATCAATTTTATTTAATCTGTCAAAGAATGTACTCTTCAATTAATTCATTGTATTGTTTTCTTAGTCTCAAGCGTGCTATTTTCTGTTCTTATCCTCATAATTGCCTCTCTCTTTTGAGCTTAGAGTTTTATTTGTACATTTTTCTAGAAGTTTTAGGATCAACTTTAGGTTGCTTATTTGAGTTCCTCCTATTTTGCTAATGTGACATTTCACTGCTATAAATTTCCTTGGTAGGACTGATTTTATTGTATCATAATTTCCTGTATGTTGTATAAACATTATTATTTAATTGTAGAAAGTCTCTCACAGCACCTGCCTGCAAGTGTGATGCCCTGAGTTCAATTCCCACTTCCAAAAACACATTGAAGAAACTCTTTAATTTGTTCTTTAATTTCATGTGACCCATTGGTTTTTCAGGAGGATTTTACCTGACTTCTAGTTGTTTAAGTAGTTTTGTACTTTCTTTTGCAGTTGACTTCCAATTCAACTTTCCTCTGGTCAGATAGTAGACATGGGACAATTTCAATTCCTGTGCATTTTCTTATTTATTTATTTATTTATTTATATAGTACCAGGGATTGAACTGATGACCTTGCACCTTATCAAGCAGACACTTACATCACTGAGTTAAATCTCTGGCTGCATTTTCTTAAGCATGTTCTGTGTTCTAGTACGTGTTCTGCCTTGCAGAACTTCACATGTGCAGCTAAAAATAATGTGTATTCTGATGTCGTGGGTGGCACACTATGGATATCTACTAAGTCCATTTATTCACAGAATTTGTTTAATTCTGATATTTGTTTGTTGATTTTTCTGCTTGCTCTTTCTATTTGTGACAGTGGAATGTTAAGGTCCCCCACTATAATTGTGTTGGTGCCTCTTTGATTTTTCAAGTCTATTATCATTCGTTTCATGTAGTTGGATACATTGGTATTTAGTGCCTATAGATATTGGATTGTTTTCTATTCTTCTTGGAGTATTACCTTAACAAGCATACACTGACCTTCTTTGACTCTTTTGATCAGTCTTGGCTTGAAGCTTATGTTGTCTACAAATACAGTAGCTTCTCCTGCTTTTTCTTCGTTCCTGTCACAGGAATTATTGTTTCTTATCATTTGATTTTTCAGTCTGTGAATTTTTAACTTAAGTGAGTATTCTGTATGCAGCATTTTGCTCTATATTGCTTCTTAATTCATTCTGCTAGTCTGTTTCTGTTGACTGCTGAATTGAGAACATTTCTGTTGATGGTTATAACTAATGTGTGCTGACTTACCCTTCTCATTTTATTTTCCAGTTGCAGTTCTTTCCCTGCTATTTAATTGTTTTCCTTGAATGACTGTTGATTTCTATTGGTGTTATTGTAATTTTGGCCTCTCTTATATCTTTTCTTATCATATCTTTCAGAGCATTTTGGCAGGGAGAGTATGCAGTCATGAATTTTATCAGGTTGTCTTGATCATACAAGTATCTTATTTCTCCAGTAATTTTGAAAGATAATTTTGCAGATTCATCAATCTGGGTTGGATGTTGTTTTCTTTCATGACTTGAAATACTTCACTCCAAGTTTTTGACTTGAGGGTTTGTGTTGAGAAGTCTGTTGTGATTATGATGAGCTCTCTTTATAGGTGATTTGTTTCCTTTTTCTAACAACTGTTAATATCCTGCCCTTGTGATGAATCTTGATTACTATATGCCTTGGGATCTTGATTACTATAAGCCTTGATATAGATTTATTTTGAGCACAAATAATTGGAGTTCTATATGCCTTATCTTGTGTAGGTCAAATTCTTTATCCATGTTTGGGAAGTTATATGCCACTTCTTGTGTGAAGATATTTTTAATGTCTTTGGAGCTATCACAGGTTTTTTGTTAACTCAAACCAGTTTTATGTTGTTCTTTGCTTCAATTTGAAGCTGTTGGATTGATTTTTCATTGACCCTTTGCTGTTTTTAATATATTGCGCTTTTTGTGGTCAGTAACCACAATCTTATCTTCTAGATCTGATAGCCTATCTTCATCTTCATTTCATCTATTGCATATATTTATCAAAGGCATTGTTAAGTTCCTGCATATGTATTTCAATCTGCTTCATGGCTTGCATTGCTTTCCTGTTTTGAGCATTGATAGTTTCTTCCATTTTTCTAAGATCCTCTATTTCTTTATCTGTATCTACCTAGATTCATTAATGAGGTCTTTCATTTTTATCATCATTTCTTTTCACTTGTGAGATTAATTTTTCTTTAGCCATATGTATTTTTTTCACTTCTGCTGCTATCATTTCAGAAAGACCCAGTGTGTGACTTCCTATTACATCTATCTCATTGTGCTCTGAACTTGTGATGGGTGAGCTGGAAGTCTGGGATTCCATTTTGCTTCTGCCTCATGCCTTTTTTTATGTTTTATTTTCTGTGTTGTTGCACACAGATTTCCTATTATAAATAGCATTTTCCCTAGTATTCACACTCTCCTGGGAAATGTCTACTCCTCAGCACTGTCTTCTAGGTGGTACAAGGTCTTTGTGTCTATTCCAAGAACCTCTCTTCTCAATTTACTAAGGATGAGAAGTTAATGCTTATTTGGCAGAGCCCCCATCCCCTGTCCTTTGGTCCTGGACTATGGTGATAGTTGTTACCCTCAGACAACCACAATGTTGGTGTATACAAGAGAAAAAAACTGATATCCTGGCTAAAGTAGTGCAGTTAGCAATAACAATATCATCAATCACAGCCTAGCAACTATTAATCAACTATTAAGCAACAATTAAGCAACTATTAACTTGGAACTTTTAACATTAGAAGCAGGCTCTTTAGTCATATAGCAAAATTCATTATATACTAGGCACTTGTATTCAATAAGTTTTCCCTTGGTGTATTAATTTCACCCTGGTTTTGGGTGATATTTAAGAAGGGTAGGGGATCTGGGTGTGATGGTGCATGCCTGTAATCCCAGCATATGGGAGGCTGAGGAAGGAGGATTGTTGCAAGTTTGAGAACAGCCTGGGATACAAAGTGAGCTCAAGGCCAGCGTGAATTGCACAGAAAGTCCCAGTCTCAAAAAAGACCAAAAATGGGTAGGGGACAAAGCAGACAGATGGATGAGGAGAAATATAGTAGAAGCAAGGCTGTAAAGATAAGGATGAGTCATTTAGTTTTTAGGAGACTGGAGAATAATGCACAAAAGAAAAATGAAAGAGAAAGCAAAAGAATATTAAAGCAAACCAACACTTAGGCAATGTTCATTCACATAAAATTATCATAAAATTGGGCTGGGGATTTAGCTCAGTGGCTTAAGCCCCTGCTTGGGAAGCCACCTAGCACAAGGTTGTGAGTTCAATCCCCAGTACCAAAAAAAAAGTCTCATGTCAAAAATTATCATAAAATTGTGAAAGAGAAAAAGATGAATAGAGCAAAAGAAAAATACAAGTAAGAAATCTAGTTAGTAAAAAGAAAAAAGTATAAAATAAACCAAGAACAACCAAGCACAATCAAACACACCAAAAACCAAAGGAACAACAACAACAAAAAAACCTTACTCCAATCAGCCTGAAAAAAGAAAACCAATCAAGCAAGTTCCTCAGAGAAACAATGTCAGAGGAAATGCAGGCAGTGAGGAGGGTGTGTGCTGACTGAACCACACAGGTTACCTTGATCAATTCTTCATAACTCAGCACCAGGACATTTTCCCCCTCTCTCATGGAAAGCCAACCATGAACGTGCTCAAACCATGATCCATACATCACTGCATGAGGAATGCAGAAAGTGTGATAGATTACAAACTCTACAAATCAGAGGTCCTGTGTATGAATTTCAGTCTTCCTTCTACTTTGTCACTTTATTAAGGTACAATTCACAAGTTAATCTTATATATATTTGCAATGTACACCATGATTTTGAGACATACATGCAAATATAGAGACATAAAACACCAATGATATGAGACACTTGCTCTCCTAACTGGAAATGGAAAGAGGGGTAAGTGAACTGTAAGACGTGTGTCTCATTGTTTCACTTAACAGTGTGTTCTCAGCTACACCCATTATCCTCCAAAAGACTTTATCCTGCTGCATGGCAGACAGGTACTTTATCTTGTATAGATACCATATTTTTTTATTCATTCATTTGCTGATGGATGTACAGATTGCTTCCAAGATCTAGTTATTGTAAGGTGTGCTTCTATAAATAAAGATATGCATGTAACACTGTAGTATGACTTTTTAAGTCTTTCTGGGAGATATGTAGAAGGGGAATATCTTGGCCACATGGAGTTACTATTTGTAATTTATTTATTTCTTTATTTATTTTTATTAGTGCACCTTTCCACAACATGTAGCTCAAAATTACCTTGTGGGATGGGTACATGTACATAATACAGCTTATTTATTTTTTCATCCCCTTCCCTCCCCACCTCTTTCCTACTCTAATTGCACTTTCTGAATTTTCATTCTTGTTGATATTATTAATTTTAGCTCATGTTATGGCATCTAATGTTTACATTCTTTGGGATAATTTGGTTGCTGTGCATGGCATATCTTTATTCTACTTATTTCCATTTCTCTCTTCCCTTGCCCTTCATGCTTGACCCTTTGGACAACCTCTTTTTTGGAAGAGATCCATCCTGTTGTCTCCTTCTATCCATTCCTTATTATTCCTTTTGTTTGTACTTTGCATTACTCAAATAAGAGACAGCATGATATTTAAGCTTGCATAAGTGGTCTGTTTTGCTCAACAATATATTTTCCATGTGCAAGGATTTTCCTATAACTGTCTCAGATATGCCCTTCTGGATAACCAAGTAGTATTCCATTATGTATAGATACCATGTTTTCTTTACCCAGTTGTCTGTTGATGGGTATACAGGTTGCTTTCAGGATTTAGCTATTATGAATTGTGCTACTGTGGACATTGATGTACATGTACTGCTGTAATACGATGTCTTGAGCTCTTTGGAGAAATTAACAAGAAGCAGGATACCTGGGTCATACAAAATTTCCAGTTTTAGGTCTTTGAGGTTCATATTAGTTCACATTCCCACTAACAAGTTAAGAAGGTTTCTTTTTCATCACAGCCTCACCACCATGTTTTCCTTTATTTCTTGATCATGGCCATTCTCTCTGGAGTATGGTAGAATATTAGTGTTCTTTCAATTTGCATTCCATAGAGGCCAAATATGTCGGACATTTTTTTATGTACATTGGTCATTTGTTCATTTTTCTGCCCATTTCTTGACTGAATATTTTATTTTGAGTGGTCTACTTTTGTTTAATTGTTTACTCTAGATATTAGTACTTTCTCTGAGGAATAGCTTGGAATAAAATATTCCAATTGTGTAGGTCAGCTCTTCCCCTACTACTTGATTATTTTGCTGTATTTTTTGAGGTGAGGTCTCACTATGTAGTTCAGGCTGCACTGGAACTCAAAATGTAGCCCAGGATAGACTCAAACTCACAGCAAACCTCCTGCTTCAGCCTCCCAATACTGGGATCACAAGCATGCACCACCATGTCCAGCTCAAATACTTTTTGATTTGACATAATCCCATTTGTTGATTCTTGCTGTTACTTATTCTGCAAATTTGGTTCTATTTAGAAAATCATTTCCAATACCCATGACCTCATGCCATACTTGAAATATTAGCCAGAGCAATGAGGCAAGAAAGAAAGAAAAAAGTAATGCATAAAGGAAAAGAAGAACTGATGATCACTATTTGAAGTTGACTGGTTGTTCTACGCAGCAAACCAAAAGAGGTCCACCAAAAAAACTTAGAAATAACAGTTTCAGCAATTGTCTTAGTTACATTTCTCATTGCTTGAACACAATACCAGACACCCAAATTAACAGAAGGCAAAGCTTATTCATCTATCAATATGTAGAGGTCTCAGACAAAAAACAATGGAGAGACAGGGCACAAGTTTCTTTCTGTAGCTTATATGTATGCAGGAAACCCACCATAGGGTAATTGTAGCACCCACATCTTTAACCCCAGAATTGAACCATTGATCAGTCATAAACTAGATTCAGCCACCTCTGAAAAGCCCAGACCCCATGACTGCATGAGACATAAACCATAACAGCAATGTTGCAGGATGTAAGATCAACATACAAAAATAGTTAGAATATAATAAACAGGATAAGGAGAAAACACAGGAGCTTCAAGATAAATGAAGTACCTCTGAATTAACCTAACCAAGAAAGTGAAGAAACCCTACAAAGAAACTACAGTGCTCTGAAAAAAGGAGAGTAAAGAGGATGTCAGAAAATGGAAAGATGTCCTTTGCTCCTGGAAAGGCAGAACAAATATTTTCAAGTAGCCATACTCCCAGAACTGTTTTACAGATTCAATGCAGTCCCAATCAAATACCAACAGTGTTCTACTAATGTAAAGAAAACAATTGTGTAATTCATGTGAAGTAGAAGAGACCCAAATAGCAAAAGCAATTTTGGAAAACAAGGGGAAAGCAAGAGGCATCACAATGCCTGACTTTAAACTATACTAAAAAGATAGTCATACAAACAGTATGACAGTAAAAAAAAAGATGTATGGAACAATAAAACAGAATGAAAAAACAAAGAAACATCACTGGACATATTCAGCTATTTGATCTTTGACAAAGATTCCAAAACCATATTCTGGAGGGAAAATATCCTATTCAACAAGTGGTGCTGGACTTGTGGGAAGGAGTGGTAAGAAACAGAGAAAACATCCTCTCTGAGAGTCACCACCCAGATACTAGAATCTAGCATCATAAGGAAGAGAATAAGGTAGAAAGAATTCACACCCAGAAAGAATCTGAAGTGTGAATTGAAACCCATAGGGAGAATACAAAGAAAAACTTCAATGAAGATGACGGCAATAGCTGGTGGCACCTCTCCCTGAAATGGGACTCACTATGAGAAGAGCTGTTTGAACCTGGGGGTGCATGGTGACAGTGATGGCTAGTGACCATGGAGGCCTCTGCAAAGAGACACTGCAGTGGAGGTGAGCACTGGAGGTGAGCACTGGATGTGCAGGACTGCACTGGCTGGTGGTGAGTGCAGAGGATTAGTTCTCCCACAGGGAGACAGTGATCAGCCAGGAGCCATTTTGGAGATAAGATAGATAAGCTCAGAGCCCAGAACTACTGCTGGCTTCCTGTAGCAGCTCCTATCTATGCACAGTCCCATAGAAATTATTTGGACTGTGGCATGCACAATGAGTCTGGTCTCAGGGAAGACCCACTGAGATTATCCTCTACTGCACATAAATGAATTGCTGCTCTGCTAGGATAGATTGGCACAATTCAAGACTTTGTCTCCACAGGTTGTCTACTAGTGAAACCAAAGGGAATTCTATAAGATGACTATTTCTTTTTCTTTTTTCTTTCCCTTTTCTCTTTTTCCTTCACTGTTTATATAAAATGTGAAAGTGGTTCCTAACCTCTTTGTGTGTTTGGCTCTGTTCTCTTCTTCCTTTTATCTCATCCATCTCTCTATGGTGAATCATCTGATGGCTAGAGCATGAAAATTGTTACAGTCTAGGAGACCGAAGACAGACAATATACCCTCAGCAAAAATGAGGGTCACTAAAGAGGGAAATATCCCTGTACTGTCAGTCAAAGTTACAAGATGAAACAAGACCTTGACCAATCCTTGAAGATAACACAATAGGTAAAGTCAAGAAGTAGAAGAAGAAATCAGCCCTTCAAAGGCCCCAGAAATAACTCTCTGAGAACCCTTGGGTGACCTTTACAAAAATAGATCAATCTTGAGTAACACATGTCCTATGTTGACATGATCTTAAATAACTAGTAAAAGGTATAACCCAAACTATAGTATGTTTATAAAATTTTATATAAAGAGAAAAAAACAGACAAAACAGAAAAATGGTAGCAACAATGCATAATTCCAAAGGGAAAAAAATAAAAGAACCAAAAACAAACAAACAAAAAAAAAACAACAAAACAAAAACACTAAGAAATCGCCACTTGAAACATTACATACTCTCATCATTGGAAATAGTTGTTCAAGTTACAAAATTAAAGCATAGAAAGTAGACATTCAGGAAACAAGAAGCAAGAGCATTTCCTGAGATCCACACCATGTTGGAACTTAGGGTGCCGAGCCAACCAGTAACCAGCCTGCCGCCCTGGTAAGTGACTGGGGTCTGGCAAGCCACGGCAACCCCAGGACAGGGAAACAAGGAGCAAGAATGTTTCCTGTGATCTGCACCATGTTGGAACTTAGGATGCCAAGCCAACCAGTAACCAGCCTGCCATCCTGGTAAGTGACTGTGGTCTGGCAAGCCACGGCCAACCCAGGGTGGGGAAACAAGAAGCAAGAGCATTTCCTGAGATCTGTGCCATGTTGGAACTTAGGGCACGGAGCCAACCAGCAACCAACCGGTTGCCTACCGGGGTGCGGGCTTAGAATCAAACATACCACATCTCCTCCCTACCCCATTAACAATTGGGATCCAGGGATCTGGATATCTCGTAGGAGGTGACCATATTTGGTACAGCAAGTTGGGGGAGTTTCCTTCTACTATCTCTGAAGGCAGATATTTTTATCGCCGTTTTGCTTTCCCCTGAGTAATGGTGTTGCTCTATTCAATACTCTATGTTGCTGTGTTCTATAATGTTGTGTATTTCTTTGATTTTGCTGTACCTAGTAGAAGAACAACTATTGTGAAGACAACGAGATATACAATGCTGCCTATTGCTGTTGTCCTGGTGACCTGCTGTGATGTTCTCTGCCAGTTTCACTATACTGTCTCAATTGGCTTTATTCCATCCTGGGTTTTTTTGTAACTGTTAGCAGCCTCACTGTGTGTTTGCTTTGTATGCCTTAATTCTATAACAAGAACAGCTATTGCTGGGAGGACAGTTTGTGGTTTGTCAACTAGTGATTTATGGGGATTTTTTTGAGGTTCTGTATTGTTTCTACCCTTTTTTCTGTATTGCTTTTTTTCTCTTTAAATAAAATTTTTAAAAAAAGAAAGTAGACATTCAAACAGTGAGACTGTTAACAGTTCTGCTCAACATTCTAACAAAAACAGTAATATGGGCATCTATCTTACACACTTAAACATACATGCAGTTATATCCTTTAGAGCACTTTCTTTTCCTCCCTTTTTTACAGTAGCAATTACACATTTTGGGTTTTACTACTCCTACACAAACTATAGTATCTTATGTTAATATCAAAACAGAGAGCTAAGCCATGTGACATGACACACTCCTGTAAGCCCAGGACTCAGGATGCTGAGGCAAGAGGATCTTTGCCAGTTTGAGACCAGCCTAGGCTACAAAGTGAGCCCAAGTCCCACCTGAACTGCATGGCAAGACCCTGTCTCAAAAAGACACATACACAAAAGAGCATGACTAGATCTCAAAAAGGGATACAAACATAACACTTGCTACTATAGGCAGTCTCTACTCATACCTATCACATTTTATCCTAGAGCAGCCATGAGATGTCCAGATTTCCAGTTCTACTAGGTCTTCCACAAATGTGTCCTTGAGGAGCCGACCACCAAACAAATAGCCAGCCTGTGTGATAAGCCACACAACCCATGCAGGGCCCAGAAAGAAAAAAGTTGGACAGTAACTTCCAGAATTAGTCCATGCAGGGACTCGAAGAAGCAAACCAACAAGCCAACTAGCCAGACTTTCTGGGAAGCCCACAAGCTATGTGGTGACCAGGAAGAGAAAAGTCAGATAGCACCTCCTGTAAGCCTAGCAGCATGGGCTGAGAACAAACCCCACCCCATTTCCCTGTAAGCAAGTGGCTGGTTGGTTCCAAGGACAGCCTGTGTTGGTAGCAAGTGAGTTACAAAAAGCAAGTGAATATTTATACTGTTTGTTTGACTTTGTAGTCCTGGGGCCAGCAATCTTAGCATCTATAGAGGGGATAATATTATGCATTATAGCAATTATTGCTATAATTGCTTCTCATTTCCTTCTCATTTGTTTGTGAAATTCAATATTGTTCTCCCTCTTTTGTTTTGCTCTGATTAGTTGTTTTGCTTTATTCAATATTCTGTTTTGGATGATTTTATTGTTTTGTTCTGGTTTGACTTTGCTACATCTGATGGAATACACAACTACTGTGCAGATAACAAGATATATTATGGTAACCATTGTGGTTTTTCTATTATCCTACATTGAAGTTCTGTATCCACTTCACTGCCTTGTTTTAATTTGATTTATTCTGCTCTGCCTTGATGAGCTTTATTAACTTTAAAATGAAAAGAATTTTAAAAAGAATTTCTGGTGATCCTCCTGCCTCAGGCTCCTGAATGCTAGGATGACAGAAGTATGCCAGGATGCTGGAATTATTTTATTATTTACAGTTGAGACTCTATGACACATTTATTTAGTAGCTAGAAACACTACCATATCATTAAAACTTCTTCACATGTATTATGTTTTATAATATTTACATAGTATTTAGCTATACATATATACCACCTAATTAATGTAGTTATTAACTAATGGTTTATTTTTATAAAGAATTGTAGCCAAGAGTACATTCAGATTAAAAATTAACAAACTATATTACATACCTAAAAAACTATAAGACTTATAGAAAAATAAAATGGGAGATAAATTTTCTAAAAAAATGTGTCCTTAACTCTATGTTGGTACAATACCCTTATGATATTTTGATGTACATTCAAGAATGTCTCTGACAAAGATTGGGTTACTTGTAGAGGCTCCCTATAAGGCTAAAAAAAGACAATAAAAATACTGTAGCTGCTGACTATGATAATTTTGTGCCATACACTAAGTCTGTGTTCTCTACTTCATGTTGTATGTATTTATGTTATCTAAAGTTACTCTTACAAAAGTGTTCATGCCTACAAAGTACAAGTCAGAGTCCAAATTTTGAGGCCTATTTTGATAGTTCAGCTGATCCAGTGTACACCAAAATATGGAATACATTTAGTTAGTCTAGTTCCTGGAAGCTATTATAATTAAAAATGAAATGACACTATTACAGGCAGCTGAGCCAGTTAGAAATATTATAGGCAGTCAGACAGGGCTAGGCCCTCAAGGGGACCAGATATCTGATGACCTTGGAGGAGACACCTCTCACTGTGGGCCAGATCTCAAAACAGAGAAAACACACCCTTTGCTGTGGGCAAGATCTCAAGACAAAGGATCAAATAAATGCATCTACATCCTGGGGACTGATATTCTAATTAGTTCCCTCTCACCCTGGAGCCACTATCCCATCCTTCCTTCTAAGGGAAAGGTCATAGCCCCAAGAATGCCCACTTCCTACATGACTTGCTTTCCCATTTGTCCCTAATGTAATCAATTTTACCTGAACTATTGATTTTATTGGCTAACTATAGTTATGTCCCACCTCATGCCCATCTGCCTTGTGAGTTCCCAGTCTTCCCCCACATTGAACCCATGGTCTTATCCTATAAAAATTCTTGGAAAAGACAGAGTCCGGGGCAACCTGATCGGGACCCCTTCTGTCTCTCTTCAGACAGAAGCTTTCTCTCAATAAATATATTCTACTCTTCACCTTCATTGTTCCTAAAATTCTTTCTTCAATTTTAGAGAACATGAACTCACAGACATAGCAGGTTGGGAGTTTTATTCACCTATATAAATACTAGATTTATTATTGACAGAACTAGGGAAAATTCTACATGCTCTTAAAATGTACCTGTTCATTGACTAAACACTAAGGATAACTAAAGACTAATGTTAATTATAAAAGACTTATCCCAATACTGCCCAATAAAATTAAATTTCTGCATTTTGGAGGAAACAATTCACCATTACTCTACTTTTAATTTTTAACACCCTAGTTCTTTAACATTCTTATAAAATCTGATCCTCACATGTGCTATTTTCAAAACAGCACGTTATGTATATCTGCCTGACAACTCTAACTTTCACCTCACATACCTCATTGCCTACCTTCACAAATGGAGTTAATGTCCATCTCTCCCTAAGCTTCAGTGACTTGCTGATGTCTAAATTTCCCAAGAATGAAGTAAAGATCAAAAAGGATGCCTCTTTAAACAACAGAAACAGATCTTCATTTGCCTCCTTTGCATCAGTCAGGAGAAAGTTGTCAATTCCTGGCTGGAAAGGCCCAAGAACAACTCTAAGCCTAAAACAGCCAGAAGAAGAGGGACTTTCACACCTCACATCCCTTAAAAGTGAGCATTGGTGGTTCAGTGGTAGAATTCTTGCCTCCCACACATCCCTTAAAAATAAAAGATCAAAGTCTCAAGGAGAAAATAAAGTGGTATAAAAAAACTGGTAAATAGAGAAAAGAATAACCAAAACTTTAAAATAGTAGTTAAAGAAAAATCACAGGCTAAGGACACAAAAATGACAAAAAGTTTCAATGTCTGTTCCATTATGCAAACTTTTTGCCCTAGGATTTTGCCCTAGAATAAGCTCGGATGGGAGGCGGGACAAAACAGTTTGTTTACCTTGAAGTCACCTCTTCCTTCCCCTTTGACAGCTTCTTTTTTCCTTTCCCAGTGACACAAAAAGGGATCCCAATCAGTAACATCAATGCCTGCCCTAAGTGGCACCTGGGGTCAAAGGATATATATGTATCCTATGCCACATGTTCCAGTCAGAGAATACCAGGGTGTTTATAGTCATGGACTTCTGTCCAAGTCCTTGGAATAAAGGCCATATTTATTTTATATCTTCTTTCTTATTGCACCAAAAACCTAACATAATGGTGCTGTGTGACTCTTATGGCAGAGAATATTAGCTTAAGTTGGCTAACCCTGCCTATGAGCCATCGTTTTTTTCCTCCAGGGCTGTTTACTTGCTGCAGTTAATTCACATGCATCACCAGCCCTCCTCACTCATCAGAGGTGAGCTACCAGGTGGGGTTTTCTGTTTCTGTTCCTAAAATCTGCAAGCTGGTGGTCAGAAAACCTATCCTTACTGTCCCATGGACATAGATGGCAGTTTTCACCATCCTTAGAGCATACAGCCTGAGGCAAAACTGTTCTTTTTGTTCCCTGGGCCCCCACCCCAAACTCTTCTGGTGACAGCCAGGAGAATGGGTGTTGGGACTTTCCATCTCACACTTTCAAATTAGGTGACGACCTCTTTTGATAGATGTGATCCAAAACAGCTTCCACGTTCCTTGGGGGCACTAAATCTCTTATTTCCCAAGGAGAAGTTGTTTTTTTTCAGCTCACTTATAATTTGGTTACATGGATCATTTCCGGTCCCCCAAAAAACACTCCTCTGGGATGCCTTGTTCATAACCTTGGTGCTCTTGGCCTCAAAATGCTATAAAAAGGCTCAAAAGTCTATAAAAACCAAAAAGCTTATCTTTTATGTATGCATTTCTCACAATGGCAGCAAGTTGGCAGAAACCCATCATTTTTAGGCCTTTTTTACTCTGAGGACTTATCTTTCTCTCATTGTGTCTTATAACTCTCCCCTGTATCTCCCAGACCAAATCCCATAGCTTTCTCAGCCAGAGGTTCCCATACCCTCTGTGCCATCCTCTCACAGCTCCCGTGGAGGACAGCGGCCATCTTGCTACCCTCTGCCACGTGTCAGTGTGCAGCCATCTTGCGACGGGTCTCAGGGTCAATGGGCACCACCTTGTGGCCGCTTGTGTTATGTTACCCACGCAGCTAAGCTGCCTATGAGCTCAACCACTGTGGGTCACATGGTAAGGAGCCAACAGCCTGTGTTTCCTTGTCGCATGGTGACAAGGGACCACTTTGCTGCCAAACATCAGATAATTGTCCACAGATGCCTGCCAGACAATTGGCGACTCATTGGCTGTCTACCCCACAGCCCTTTCAGCCTCAGTCTCTACTCCCAGGTCAGGAACAGGCTGGCCTCAAGGGATTAGTTAATATACATGTCCCTTTCTCCCTCTCTGACCTAACTCAGATTAGTCATAAATTAGGTGGCTTCTCTGTGGACCCACAAAATTATATTAAAAAATTTAAATTTATAACTAATTGTTATGATTTACATTTCAAGGATATTTATGTGATTCTGAACAGCACCCTCAGCTCACAAGAGCAAGCTCAACTGTGGCAAGCAGCTCAAAAAAAAGCCAATAACAGACAAAAAGGTTCACACTAGACTATTATAGCTCAAACTGGCCAAATATATTTGAGTGCACCCTAAATTTGTAATATAATTGTCAGTCCATATATCTGTTGTCCGTTTGTCCCGTCTGTTTATACTGTACAGATCATCTGTCCATATTTGTCCATTTGACTGCTCTGTAAACAGGTGTTCCTTTTACTTGAGCTCAACAATTATTTTTCCTCCTCTTTTACATTTTCAGATCATTTAATCAAGGTTTATTTGGGTTATACATTTAAAAGCATGCTTCTACCTTGGTTACCAGCTGATTAAAATGTTAAAAGTGGTTAAACAAAATCCCTTGGGGTGAGGAGACATTGGACGACTTCAATTAAGAAATAAAAAAGTGGCCACCTGGTAATTTTTACCAGCTCTTATTTCTTAATTGGAGGCTCCAATAATCTCCATAACCTTATGAGAAATACCCCAACTAAAGTTCATGTGGCTGAAACAATTCATTGTTGCTGATCTGATGGTATATTCATGCATTCAAATGTAGAATTGAGATTGTTTAATGATGACAAGTGTTTTCTTTCAGATCCAGACATCTGCCTTTTCCTGGTTCTCCAGCCAGAAGATTCAGGTCAGACCAATACGAGGTCACCAGTCAAATAATATATGTTATACTTAGAGATGCTTAAATAGTGAGCAGTCTGAACAATGTCACAAATTTCTTCAGTCCTCAAATGTTAAAGACACCCATGGCTAATACAAAACAATAGTTCCATTTCATGTTGTATGTTAAACTTAATGCCTCTACTGCACTGTACTGTTATCAATCTTGTAGATGTTCAACAACTAAAATTAAGAGATAATTATAAATTCTTTTTGGTTTCCTTTTGCTGCGATCCACCAGATATTTTCCAGAAAAAGGTTATATGATGCATATTGGGGCCATAATTAACTATATTTAACAAGTCTTAAAATGACACCACAACTGATCTCTCTCTACCAAATAAAAAGATAAAATTAATAAAACAGACCATCCTCCAAAAATCGGATGGCATTAGACACTCTAACAGCACAGGAGATACTTATACAATTATTAAGCCTAAATGTGTGTATGACAAGTAAATGACATGTCAATTTCTAAAATTCCCTGGACCTTATCCTTATGGGAAGCCATTACTAAAATTATACTCATAAATACCCTGTTGATTATACTATTTGACTCCTGCATACTTAATTGATTGTTTGCCTTTATCTCCTTTAGACTTAAAGCTGTACATCTACCCAAGATAAAAACCAGACGTCTTGTGACTGTGGAGACAGTTACCACCCTCTGTGGGCCAGGGCCCAAGACAAAAGGCTAAACTTGGCCCTCAAACACCACAGGGAGATCTTCTTAAAGTGGCTTTTCATGTTTTCAACAACAGAGATAAAAATTAAAAGAAAAATAACAATCTGACCTTTTAGCAGTGACACTTGGAGCTCTGAGACAGGTAAACTGAGACAAGGCAGAGCTGCCTGAGCCCCTCCCAGACCATGCTTCAAGTGCAACAAAGAAGGACACTGGAAAAGATGGCAGACTGGTAGGCAGCAGGATACAGAGCCTGTCTGAGAGAGACAGCTCAAATGCCAGAACAGGACATCCTGGAGAGGTCCGGACAGAGGGAGATGGATTCTCTCAACCCAGGAAGAAAAGGAAAGGAAACGAGCTGCTCAAATATGAAGTCCTGGGGCTACCTTTAGAGAAGCTAAGATCAGCAAGCACGGCACTTTCACAGAGCCACCTGAATTCATGCCCAAGACCAGCCAGAGCACAGAACTAGCAACAATGTGACTGGCTTGAGTGGCCCCACACGTGACTCACCCAGAGGCACAATGGCCTCATGCAGCAGCCACACTGAAGTCAGAGATCAGGGAGCCCAGCGGAGAATGGAGACAGAGAGGGACCGGCATTAAACTGCAGTGAGTGCTGGGAATAAGACCCTCCCATGGGAAAGGGGCAACCAACTGGATGACACGTTGGAGTCGGGCAGGATGGCCAAATTTGGGAGCAGTAGTGACTTCAGTTGGTTACTCCACTCCCAGAGCAGATTGGTGGGATCTGCTTGACCCGGAGACACCCCTGGCCAGGACCCAATAAGTCATTCCAAACCAGTTCCCTATATACAACACACACTGATGCAGTGAAGGCCCACAAAGGTTGGCTGGCCCAGAGGGGAGGGGCCAACATACACTGCCCCTGCTTGTACCTCAGTGACCAACAGCACACTGGAGAGGGCAGAAACCCCTGACCTGCGTGATCCAGAAGAACCATAATCTACAAGGAAAGGGGAACTACACTATATACTTGTATGGAAGGAACCAAAAACATGATGAGAGCAAGAAATAAGAAAAAGCCCCCAGCCCTAACCCTGAGAATATTGATCCAGGAGAGGTAAGTATAAAAAAGAATGAGGGCAGCAAACAGGTAACATCAAACACGGCATCAGCGGACATAAAGAGATACCTTTTAGCCCTCATAAATGAGCTCAAAACTGAAATATTAATTCAAGTTAAGCAAGATATAAGTAGATTAATAAAAGAAATGCTAAGCACCTCTCAAGAAGACACAGACAGATCAACTAGACAAAAATCAGCAAAGAAATAATAGAACTGAATCATACCTGTGAGCAATTGGGCTTAGTAGATGTTTACAGAGTGTTCCACACAAACACATCAGAATACACATTCTTCTCAGCTGCCCATGGGACATTCTCCAAAATAGACCATATTTTATCCCAGAAAACATTCTTAAGTAAATGCAAAGGTATTGAAATTGTCCCATGCATACTGTCTGACCATAGTGCACTGAAACTGGAAATTAATGGCAAAAGAAATTGCAAACTGGCATAAATACATGGAAATTAAACAACGGCCTTTTGAACAACCAGTGGGCTACAGAGGAAAATAAAGAAGTCGGGGATTTAGCTCAGTGGCTTAAGTGCCTGCCTGGCAAGCGTGAGGTCATGAGTTCGATCATGAGGCAAGGTGAGGTCATGAGTTCGATCCCCGTTACCAAAAAAAAAAAAAAAAGGAAAATAAAGAAGAAATAAAGCAATAACTACAATTCAATGAAAATGCTGACACAACATACTGTAATCTTTGGGATGCAATGAAAGCGGTCTTAAGAGGGATATATATAGCAATATAGCAATAAATTGTCATATCAAGAAAACAGAACAAGCACAAATAAACAATCAAATGCTGCATCTCAAGCTTCTAGAAAAAGAAGAGCAAGTTAAATCTAAAACTCATAGAAGAAAGGATTGTAAAGATTAGAGCAGAAACCAATGCAATTGAAACTAAAAAACAATACAAACAATTAATGAATCCAAAAACTGGTTTTTTGCCAGAATAAACAAAATTGACAAACCTCTAGCTAACCTTATAAATAAAAAGAAAGAAAAAGCCCAAATTCAAGCAATAAGGACCAAAAAGGGAGAAATTACTACAGATCCAATGGAAATTCAAAAGATCATAAACACCTACTTTGAAAATTTCTACTCACATAGAGAAGAAAACACAGAGGAAATGGACAGTTTTCTAGAAACATATGAACTACCAAAGATCAACCAAGAAGATAGAGCAATGTTGAATAACCCAATATCAGCTATTGAAATTGAAAAGGTTATAAAAAAAACTTACCAACAAAGAAAAGCCCAGGTCCTGATGGATTCACACCTGAATTCTATAAGAAATTTAAAAAAGACTTGATGCCAATACTCCTTAATCTCTTCAATGAAATTGAAAAGAAAGCAATCCTCCCTAATTCATTCCTGGAGGTAAGTATTACTCTGATACCAAAACCAGAGAAAGACCCAACCAAAAAGGAGAACTATAGGCCAGTCCCACTAATGAACATAGACACAAAGATTCTTAATAAAATACTAGCAAATACAATGCAGCAAATCATCAAGATTATACATCATGACCAACTGGGGTTCATTCCAGAAATGCAGGGATGGTTTAACATACGCAAATCAATAAATGTAATACACCACATCAATAGAGCCAAAAACAAAAACCACATGGCTATCTCAATAGATGCAGAAAAATCTTTTGATAAGGTCCAACACATGTTCATGATAAAAACCCTTCAGAAACTCAGAAGACACCGTGTCTACCTCAACCTTATTAAGGCCATCTATGACAATACAACAGCCTATATTATACTAAATGGACAAAAACTGAAAGCTTTCACTTTAAAATCAGGAACAAGACAAGGATGTCCACTATCACTACTCCTATTCAACATAGTACTGGAAATATTAGCCAGAGCAATTAGACAAGAGAGAGAAATAAAAGAGTAAAGATAGGAAAAGAGGAAGTTAAATTATCATTATTTGCAGATGACATGATACTTTACATAGAAGACCCCCAAAACTCCATTGAAAAACTCCTAGATATAATAAATAAATTCAGCAATGTAGCTGGATAAAATGTCAATACTCAAAAATCAATAGCGTTTCTATACACCAACGACAAAAATACTGAGAGAGCAATAAGAGAAACTACACCCTTCAAACTAGCATCCAAAAAAATGAAATACTTAGGAATTAATCTCACGAAAGATGTAAAAGAGCTATACAAGGAAAACTATAACACCCTGAAAAAGGAAATTGAAGAAGACCTCAGAAAATGGAAAGACATCCCCTGTTCATGGATAGGAAGAACAAACATTGTGAAAATGGCCATTATCCCATTATTGCTATACAGATTCAATGCTATCCCAATCAAAACGCCACTAACATACCACATAGATCTAGAGAAATCACTCCTAAAATTCATCTGGAACCAAAAGAGACCTAGAATAGCAAAGGCAATTCTAAGCAACAAAGGCAAGGCAGGAGGCATCACAATCCCCGACTTGAAATTATACTACAAAGCTACAGTGATAAAGTCAGTATGGTACTGGAATAGAAACAGACCCAAGCATCAGTGGAATAGATTGGAAGATGCAACCACAACGGAAAACTCACTCAACCAACTTATCTTTGATAAAGGGGCCAAACGTGCTCGTTGGAAGAATGACAGTCTCTTTAACAAATGGTGCTGGAAAAATTGGCTGTCCATATGCAGAAGACTAAAATTAGACCCATGTCTATCACCATACACTAAACTAAAATCTAAATGCACCAAACATCTAAATATTAAAACAGAAACACTAAAACTGCTGGAAGACAAAATAGTTAAAAACCTCAAAGACATACAGGTAGGAAGAGAATTCATGAAAAAGAATCCAACTGCATGGGAAATACCTCCCAGAATCAATAACTGGGACCATATCTTATTAAAGAGTTTCTGCATGTCAAAAGAGATTTCCAGCAGAGTGACAAGAAAACCCATAAATTGGGAAAAAAATCTTAATGGATTGTCCCTCAGACAAAGGAATTCTCTCTAGAACTTATAAAGAATTTTTAAAAAATCAGGCCCTCGAAATTCAAAGACCCAATCCAAGAATGGGCATCTAAAATGAATATATAGTTCTCAGATGAAGAAATACGAATGGCAAATAAATACATGAAAAAATGTTTATCACCATTAGTCATGAGAGAAATGTAAATTAAAACTACACTGAGATTCCATCTCACCCCAGAAAGAATCGCCAGGATAGAAAAAATCTACCAACAACAGGTGCTGGAGAGGCTGTGGGGAAAAAGGAACTCTTCTGCACTGTTGGTGGGAGTGTAGACTGGTTCAGCCACTGTAGAGGTCAGTCTGGAGATTCCTCAAAAAGCTGGGTTTGGAAGTCCCATTTGACCCAGGATTCCACTTCTAGGCATATTCCCAGAAGAACTGAAAACATCATATCACAGTGATATACGTGCAACCATTTTTATAGCAGCACAATTTGTAATAGCCAGATCTTTGTAAAAACTTAAGTGCCCATCAACAGAGAAATGGATTAAAAAGTTGTATTTTTATACAATGGAGTACTACTCAGCTATGAACAATGATCACATTGAGATATTTATACATAAATGGACACGACTTGAGACCATTCTCATAAGTGAAAAAAACCAAACTCACATGTGTAAATGCTGTATAGTCTCCCTAGTATGAGAGTTGGTAAGAGTATATAAGATTTTATGGTAATCATGATTTCCCATTTCATTGTTTTGAAGCCTTTTAATGTTTTCATTAATCAGTTGGAACGGTTTTATTCTGTTTTGTTTGACTTTATTATGCATGATGGTATGAACAGCAGTTTTGCAGAAAACAAACCATGGCAGCCATTGCTGATTTAATATCATCTTCCTTAGAAGTCCTACCATGCTTCTATTCTGCTATTACCATCGGTTCTATTATGTTGTTTCTTATTGGGATTTTAATATATGTGATAGTATAAAGAAATCTTTTCATTCAAAATGAGACATTATAGTAGCCATTGATCATAGTTATTCGGTTCAGAATGTCCTGTAATTCTTTCATTCTCTTGAATGGCTTTATACTATTGTGTTATATTTGATATTATTGTATCTCAAACTATGCTCAACTATAGAAGAGAAAGAGATATTTTGACAGCTACTGTTAATGTCTGGTTGTCTTCTTATAAAATGTTGTGTTGCTTATGTTGTTCTGTTCTGGTCTTCTTTGTTCTGCCCTCTTTTGCTTTATTCACTTTAAAATAAAAAAGTAATAAGTACTGTAGGAGTAATAAAATCCAAAAAACATAATTGCTACTGTAAAAAAGAGAGCAAAAGGAAGTGCTCTAAAGGATATACCTGCATGTATGCTTAAGTGTTGAAGATAGATGACCATACCACTGTTTTTGTTAGATTGTTGAGCAGAACTGTTAATAGTCTCACTGTTTGAATGTCTACTTTGTACGCTTTAATTTTGTAACTTGAACAACTATTTCCAAGATGACAATATGTAACTTATCAACTAGTGATTTGTTAGTATTGATTGGTTTTTTTCTTTCTAAATAAAATTTTTAAAAAGGCAAGGATGTCCACTATGACTACTTCTATTCAATATAGTTCTGGAAACACTAGCCAGGGCAATCAGACAAGAGAAAGAAATAAAATGAATAAAGATAGAAAAGGAAGAAGTTAAATTATCACTATTTGCAGATGACTTAATACTCTATAGAGAAGACCAAAAAAATTAAATTAAATGAATACTAGAGGTAATAAACTAATTCAGCAGTGTCGCTGGCTACAATGTCAATGCACAAAAATCAATTGTTTTCCTGTACACAAACAAGAACCTCACTGAGAGAGAAATTATGCAAATATCACCCTTCACAATAACATCTAAAAGAATGAAATACTTAGGAATCAACCTAACTAAAAAAGTAAAATACCTATATACTGAAAATTATACTACATTTAAAAAGGAGATTGAAGAGAATATCAGAAAATGGAAAGATGTTCCATGCTCTTGGCTAGGAAGTACCAACATCATGAAAATGGCCACACTCCCAAAACTGTTATACAGATTTAATGCAATCCTAATCAAAATACCATTGGCATACCTCACAGATCTAGAGAAAAACACTCGTAAAATTCATTTGGAATGAGAATAAACCTAGAATAGCAAAGACAATTCTGGGCAATAAAAGCAAGGCAGGAGGCATATCAATCCCTTACTTGAAACTGTACTACAAACCCACAGTGATAAAATCAGCATGGTACTTAAATAGACCTGAGGAGCAATGGAACAGATTAGAAGATACAAGTATAGACACAAAGACACTCAGCCACCTGATATTAGACAAAGCAGCTAAACATGTTCAGTGGAGGAAAGATAGCCTCTTTAATAAGTGGTGTTGGAAAAATTGGCTCTCCACATGCGGAAGACTAAAACTAGATCCATTCCTATCACCATGCACAAAACTAAAGTCTAAATGGATTAAAGACCTAAACATTAAAAATGAAACGCTAAATCTACTAGAATATAGGTAGTTAGAAGTTTTGGAGACATAGAGGTAGGCATAGAACTCATGAGCAAAATGCAAACTGCACGGGAAACACTTCAGAGAATCAATAACTGGGATCTCATATTATTGAAAGGTTTCTACACTTCAAAGGAAATCACCGACTGAGTGAAAAGAAAATGCACACAATGGGAAAAAACTGTAACCAGCAACCCCTCAGACAAAGGACTTATATGAAGAACATATAAAGAATTGAAAAACATCAACCTCCCCCAAATTCAAAGACCCTCTCCAAAAATGAGCAGCTTAGATGAACACACAGTTGTCAGATCAAGATATACAAATGGCAAGCAAATACATGAAGAAATGTTCACCATCACTGGTCATTCAAGAAATGCAAATTAAAAACAACATTGAGACATCATCTTACACTGGATAGAACAGCTGCCATCAAGAAATCAACTGATAACAAATGTTGGTGAGGCTGCGGGAAAAAGGAAGACTGCTTCACAGTTGGTGGGGGTTCAGACTGGTGCAACCACTATGGAAAGCAATATGAAGAATTCTCAGAAGACTAGGAGTGGAAGCTCCATTCAACCCAGCTATTCCTCTCCTGGGTATTTTCCCAGAAGAACTGAAAAGTTCATATTACAGTGATATATCTGCACTTATGTTTATAGAAGCCCAATTTGTGATAGGTAAATCTTGGAAACAACCAAGATGCCCATCAACTGCAAAGTGGATGAAAATATGTGGTATTTTTACACAATGGAATGTTACTCAGCTATAACAAAGGATGGTCTTGAGGCCTTCATAGGGAAATGGACACAACTTGAAGCCATCCTCATTAGTGAAATAAATAAGAATCATATTTATAAATATCACATTGTTTCTCTATTGTAAAGAGTAATAAGAAATGTAATAGCAATGAAACCCAAAATGCATAATTGATACTGTAAAAATGAGAGGAAATGAAAGTCCTCTAAAGAATATAATTACATGTAAGTTTAAGTGTGTAAGATAGATGACCATACTACTCTTTTTGTTAGATGGTTGAGCACAACGTTTAACAGCCTCATTGTTGGAATGTCTACTTTGTATACTCTAATTTTGTAACTTAAACAACTATTTCCAATGATGAGAGTATGTAACATATCAAGTGGCGATTTCTTAGTGTTTTTGTTTTGTTGTTGTTGTTGTTGTTGTTGTTGTTTGGAATTTTTTTGCCTGTTTGTCTGTTTTTTTGATTTTGGTTCTTTTATTATTTTCCTCTTTGGAATTCTGTGTTGTTGCTGCCATTTTTCTGTTTTGCCTGGTTGGTTTTTTTTCTCTTTAAATAAAATCAAGTACTAGGCTATGCTAAAAAAAGACACAGACAGAAGAATGGAGGAACACAAAAGAAGGACAGAAACATTCAATGAAGAATATAAAGAAAATCTAGAATACAAGAGGCAAATTCAAAGGGATTACCAGGAAACTAAAAACTCCTTTGCAAGCTGGCAAAACTGCTTGAAAGAAACTAAGTACAGACTATCAAAGCTTGAAGACAGGTTTGCAATGTCTGATCATGAAAGGAAAGATCTCTTAAAAATAACAAGGAAACAGGCAGTAACAATACAAAGGCTAGAAGACAACAAGAGGATCTATAACCTAAGAAAAAATGTGAATTAAGAAGCAGGAGTCAAAACAAAGGAACTGCAAAGGCTATTCACAAAAATTATTAAGGAAAACTTCGCAAGCATAACAAAAGGAAATGATATGCAGGTGTATGTAGCATACAGAACTCCAACCATCTACAACCAAAACAGAGCTACATCCAGACACATAATAATCAAGATCTGAGAAATTCAATATAAGAACAGGATATTAAAAGCCATCAGAGAAAAGAAACAGATCACCTATAAAGGAAAACCCATCAAAATCACGGCAGACTTCTCAACACAGACCATCAAATCAAGAAGAGCTTGGAGTGAAGTAATTCAAGCCCTGAAAGAAAAAAACCTCCACTCCAAATTGATGTATCCTGCAAAACTGTTGGTAAAAATTAATGGAGAAGCAAGATGGTCCCATGACAAAGAGGACCTGGGGGAATTTGTGACCACCAATCCAACCCTAAAAAAATACTGAAGGACATTCTAGAGAGAGAAAAAGAATCGGAGGATTTCAGGAACAGAGGCAGATAGGCCTCAGTGAACAGGGCAGACAATAGAATGAAAGAGGAAAAGTAGACAACAAATGGCAGAATAATAGAATAGCAGAAATGAGGCAGAGAAGGTGGCTGTAATCTCTAACATAGATGGCCTTGATATACTAACAAAAAGAAACAATCAGAGTAGATCAGGAGATAGGATCCATCAAGATGATCTGTATTGGAAATATAATTAACCTGAAAGAGGGTTTATGGACAGAAAGCCAAATATGAGAAAACAATGCTCTATGTGACAGGGAACCAGAAAGAAATAGCGGCAACTCGACCAGCACCTGCAGGTAGGTTGAAAAGACATGATACTTTTGTGCAGTAGAGAACTAGTCAGCTATAATGAAGGAAAACCTTGAGGCTTTTATAGGTAAAGGAATACAACTCAAGATCAAGCCCAGGAGTCAGAAGGTTCAGAACCAGTTAGCATAAATAGCAGGTTGTTCCCCCCAATCTAAAAACTGAGGGAGTTAGTGGGACCCAAAATGTACAGTGCAGCCTGTGGGAGTGAAAGGGGAGGAACTGCCTAAAGAAGAAAAGGAGTGAATATTGTTAATAGGGTTACAGGATTTAAAATCTACATTATTATCACCACTCTGTTCAGATGGATTATATTCTGTTCCCTTTTGCCTACTTACACTAGATTTGAGGGCACAGACAGCTATCCCCAAATAGCAAGACATATGGTAATCATTCTTGATTTCCTATTAACTTAATCTGAAGCCTTGTATAACTTACACTGTCTTACTATGACTGATCTTATTTGAATCTGGTTTGTTAGATGGCTGTTTCTTATTGACTGGAACAGATTTTATTTAAATCAGTTATGATTGATAGTATGAAGTCTAAGAATATAGGCAATTATACTGATGATGACAAAATTCACTAAGATACCCATTCTGGTTTGATTATTGCCTGCTTTTGAAGTCTTATAATGTCTCCAAAGCTTTGTTTTTATTAATGTTGTTATATACTGCTGAGACATCATAGTAACCATTGTAGATCACCTGCTATTGCAGTTTTATATGACTTTTTCACTACATGTTTTTCTAGGAATTTGTTTGGTTTTGTCTTGCTTTGTCTTGTTTTTCCCTCTAACACAGAAAGGACAGATACACATGTAGAGACTCATGCATGAGTAGAATTTATAAACAGTTTATGAGAACCAATTATATAATGCATGATGAAATTAACAACTACTTTGGAGAAAAAGAGACACTATAGTACCCAGTGCTGATTCTGTAGCATCATGATGTGAAACCCAGCAATCCTATCATTCTTTTTTCAGAATGATTTTAGCCTGTTTTTTTTGTTTAAGTTCAACATACATGAAGGTATGGACAGCTGTTTTGAAGAGAATGAGTGACACTATGACAGCCATTCTTGGCTTCCCCATTGTCTGTTCTTGAAGACCTAAAATGCTTTCCTCATCCTGTTTAGATCAGTTCCATACTATGTTGTTTTGTGTGAATTCTCTGTATGTGACAATATGGACAACTATTTGGAAGAAAACAAGAGTCAATATGATAGATAGTGAAGATCTCTGATTGTCTTGCTTTGAAATTTATGTCTCTTACATGGCTTTCTTGTGTTCTGTTTTGTTCTGTTTTCTTGTGTTTGATTTTAGCCTTTTTAAAATAAAAAAATAAAAATAAATTTTAAAATATATTTTAAAAAGGACACTGGGCAAGACAATGCCCCAACCCTGACATTCCTCTGGAGCCTTGCCCATCAATTGCAATCTCAAGGGCCATTGGAAGAGTGACTTTCCTAGCCACCAGATCGTAGGTAAGCCATCCTCTAACTCCTTGCCCTCACAGGAGATTTCATCACCACAGGATTCATCACTGACTGATATACTTGGATCTGTTGCTGAAGACTGATGGGGCTTGGGGTCCACAGCCTTCCATTAAAATATCCTTCTCAGAGCCCTGAGTCCAACTGGAGGTCTCAGGTAAGACATTCTCTGTACTTGTGGACATAAAGGCCATATAGAGGTTTCTTCCTGAATTTTCAGGCCATTGTATTAAGTCTTCAGTCTCTGTAGTGGGTGTTGACAGCCAACCTATGCAGCCTTTGAAGACAGGGCCTATTCCATGCAGGTTGCAGACTCTCTTCTTTGCCCATAACTTCCTAGTAATTCCAACAGGTCCCACCCCCTTTTACATAGGGATCTTCTTCTCTGGTTGGTCCCAAAGTCTGGGATACCTCTAATACACCAACACTATCCATGCCATGCTTATTATAATTCATCTTTGGGGAGCTTCAATTTTTCCTAGCATTCCCCAATATCCCATAGCCACAAATATTTACAGGAACTTAAACCTATAATCAAGTGCCTTTTAGACAATAGTTTTCTTAAACCTACCCATTCACCCTATAATACTCCCATTCTCCTGGTACTCAATCCTGATGGGTCTTATCATCTAATGCCAGACCTTAGGGTAATGAATAATGCTGTTATCCCAATCCACCCAGTGGTGCCAAATCCTTATACCATGCTCTCTCATATCTCTCCCTCCACCACTCACTTTACAGTCATAGGTGTTAAAGATGCCTTTTTTACACCCTAATTCTCAGGATTCCTTTGTGTTTATGTAAACTGATCCAGACACTCTGAGATCTCAACAACTTACACCTGTCATCTCTATAGTAAAACCTCTTCTCAGGGACACATACCACCCCCTTCCTTTCCTATTCACCAATTTCGTGGACATTCCCTTGGTCAGGACTGGCAGGTATATTTTACACACATGCCCTGCCACAAAACTCTCAAATATCGTGGTCCTGAAGCAAGGCCAGCAAATTGCTGTAGCTGCTGGTTTCAAACAGGAGCCTAGGCACTCTTGGAGGCTGTCACACCCAGAATTTCCACACTGGGGAAGTTCAAATATGGCAGACCAGTAGGTAGCAGGAGAGGGACCCTCTCTGAGAGAGACAGTTTAAATGCCAGAATAGAACACCCTGGAGAGACCCAAAAAGAGAGAGATGGACTCTCACAACCCAGGAAGAAACTAAAGTGCAAAAAATCACTCAAATATGAGGTCCTGGGACTACCATTAGAGAAGCTAAGATCAGTGAGCACGGTGCCCTCCTCAAGCCACCTGAATTCCTGCCAGAGACCTAACAAACTGATCCGTGCCAAGCAACTGGTTTGAGCCACCAGAGTGCAGAGCTGAACAGCACTGTCTGTGGCTCTCCAGGACCCGGCCCTGCACACGACTCACCCAGAGACACCATGAATTCACACTGCAGCCACGCTGAATTTGGAGGTCAGGGAGCCCAGCAGCTCTCAGGGACTGGCAAAGTGAGTGATGGGAATAAGACCCTCCCACGGGAATGGGGAAACCAACAGGATGACATGTTGGATTTGGGCAGGAAACCCCTAACTCCACAAGGAAATGGCTTCAGTTCGTGGCTCCCCTCATGAGTGGATTGGTGGAATCTGCATGGACTAGGCCACACCCCTGGTTGGGACACAGTGAGTCAATACAAATTAATTCCCTGAGATTGGCACACACTGACACAGTGAAGGCCTGCAAAGGTTGACTGGCCCAGAGGGGAGGAGCCAGCACACACTGCATGTGCCTGAACTTTAATTTCTGATAACCAACTGAAGAGGACAAAAGCTCCTAGCCTACACCCTCTAGAGGACCCTTAACCAACAAGAAAATGGTCTCAGAATTACACTATATACTTGTATGGAAGGAACCAAAACATGATGAAAAGGAGAAATAAGAAAAAAACCCCAGCCCCCAACCCTGAGAACATTGATCCAGGAGAGGTATATACAAAAGAGATTGAAGGCAGCAAACTTGCAACATCAAACACAGCATTACTGAACATAAAGAGATATCTTCAGGACCTCATAAGTGGGACCAAAACTGAAATATTAATTCAAATTTAAAAAGAGATAAGTAGATTAATAAAAGAAGTGCTGGGCACCTCTCAAGACACAGACAGAAGAATGGAGGAACACAAAAGGAAAGCAAAATTTAATAAAGAATACAAAAAAAAAAACCCTAGAATTCATAAAGCAGATTCAAAGAGATTATCAGGAAACTAAAGACTCCATAGAAAGCTGGCAAAAATGCTTGAAAGAAACCAAAGATAGACTACCAAAAATTGAACACAGGCTTGCAATGTGTGATCATGAAAGGGAAGATCTCTTAAAAATAACAAAGGAGCAGACAGTAAATATAAAAAGACTGGAAGATTGCAAGAGGATCTATAACTTAAGAATAAAGCTTGTGAATGCAGAAGCAGGAGTCAAAAAAGAGGAATTACAAATGCTATCCACAGAAATTATTAAGGAAAATTTCACAAGCATAGAAAAAAGAAATGATATGCAGAGGCATGAAGCATACAGAACTCCAGCCACCTACAACCCAAACAGAGCTACACCCAGACACATAATAATCAAGATCCCAAAAATGCAATGTAAGAACAGAGTATTAAAAGCCATCAGAGAGAAAAAACAGATCACCTATAAAGGAAAACCCATCAAAATCATGGCAGACTTATTGACACAATCAAGTCAAGAAGAGCTTGGAGTGAAGTATTTCAAGCCCTGAAGGAGAAGAATCTCCAGCCCAGATTGATGTATCCTGCAAAACTCTGTCTAGAAATTAATGGAGAAACAAGATGCTTCCATGACAAAGAGGAACTTGGAGAATTTGTGGCCACGAATACAACCCTGCAAAAAATACTGAAGGACATTCTAGGGAGAGAGAACAAGAATATGAGCATATCAGGAACAGTGGCACAGAGGACTCAGTGAATGGGGCAGATAGTGGAGTGGAACAGAAATATAGACAACCAATAGCAGAAAAACAGAATAGCAGAAATAAGGCAGAGAAGATTGGCTGTAATTTCTAGTATAGATGGCCTCGAAATACTAACAGAGAGAAACACAGGCAGAGTAGATCAGGAGATAGGGTCCATTGAGATGCTGTATATAGGGAGGCAGTGGAACCCAAAACAAGCAGTGCACCATATGGGAGTGAAAGGGGAGGAATTGTCTGAAAAAGGGAGGCAGAGGATATTGTTAATTGGGTAACAAGATTAAAAATTTACATTATTCTCACCACTCTGCTTGGGTGGATTACATGCTGTTCCAGTTTGTCCACTTACACTAGACTTGAAAACATGGTCAGCTATCCAAAAAATAAGAGGACATATTATGGTAATCATCCCTAATTTTCCTATCAACATAATCTGAAGCCCTTTATAACTTATACTGTCTTATTATGACTGATCTTATTTGAATCTGGTTTGCTAGATTGTGACTCTGTATTGACTGATTTTATTTAAATCTGTTATGATTGATAGCATCAAGTCTAAGAGTAAAAGCAACTACACTGAAGATGACAAGACTCACTAAGATACCAACTCTGGTTTGATTATTACTTCCTTTTGAAGTCTTATAATGTCTCCAATGCTTTGTTTTTATTAATGTTGTTATATACTGCTGAGACATCATGGTAACCATTGTAGATCACCTTGTATTGTGGTTTTATGTGACTTTTTTGCTCCATGCTTTTCTAGTAATTTGTTTTATTTTGTCTTTCTTGGTTTTGTTTTTCCCTCTAATACAGAGACTCATGCATGTGTAGAGCTTATAAACAGTTTACAAGAACCAACTACATAACACATGTTGAAATGAGCAACTACTTTGAAGAAAAAGAAACACTACAGTACCCAGTGCTGATTCCATAGTGTCATGATGTGAAATCCAGCAAAACTATCACTTTTTGTTCAAAGTGATTTTAGCTTGCTTTGTCT
>PVJX010008903.1:0-63322 GCA_004027295.1 Dolichotis patagonum
CCTGGCTGGCGGAGGGTTGGACACGTTTCATGCGCTAATGTATCAGCTCTCCTGCTGGGGGGAGGGCGGAACAGGCCTGGGAAGAGAAGAGCCGTCTCTGTCTGCAAGAAGGGTCACAGCAAGGCCCCACACAGCGCTGGGATCCCGCGGGCGACCAGAGCTGCAAGTTTCAGTGACAGCAATAATCAAGAGGCCGGCGTGGAAACATGGGCTCCTTTGGCTCTGCTCTTCGGACGTGTCTAACCCATAAGCACTCCAACTAGGGCTGGTGCTTTGCAGGAGTTTGCAGAGCGCAGTGGTAGAGTGGAAGCCTTGGATGAGGCTATGTCCCAGGAAGGAGGGAGACAGACATGGGAGAGGGGAGCGGGGAGGCGGCGAGGGAGGGACCAAATTCCCACGATGAAAGTGAGCACTATGTACTACAAATGCGCACTGACGAAGCAAAATAAAACAAACAAGGCCTGGGTTGGAGTTGCGTAGGCCAAGCATGGACTCTGAGTTTCTGAGTTTATTTCTACAGAATGGAAATGAAAATGCTTACTTCAACGGTTTTGGTTGTGAGCATTAAATTCCAAAAGCTCGCTGGTCTCTGCCGCCACTCAGCAGGTGTGAGTCGAGGCCCCTGTGTGTGCACCACGCTGCTGGCTCTGGGAACAGAATGGGCAGCTGGACAGGTCCTTCCTGAGCGCCAGGAGCTGTGGTCATTCCATGAGACGGGCACAGGACACATCACTAGCTGTAGCTCTAGCTCCAACAGTAAGAAATAAAAGCTGAGTTTGAGAAGACAGCTGTATCAGAAGAGAAGAGAGATGGATTGTGGGTCAGGCTTAGTGTAAAGATGGAGAAAAACGGGCAAGTGGATGGGTGACTTTGAGACAATCAGGACGTAGAGTCGGGGACAGAAGGCAGAAGCAAGTCTGCAAGTGCAGTCTACACTTCTGCCTCAAGCAGGGGCCAGGTGCCAGCCGTGCTGCCAGGGAAGACGGCTGTGAGAAATCCACGAACAGTGGGTGCAGGCTGGGGGGGGGGACAGACGATGGCTGCTTTGCTGGACGAGTGGACAAACGCAGAGGTGGGCGAGTGGGTAGGGCAGTAAGTCCTGGGTGAGTCCTTGGTGGAGCACCCTGTTTTCCTAGGTGTTGCTTAGTGAAACAGCACTGCTTTATTTACTCGTTATCTCGTTTAACCCTTGCACATATGTAGCACAGGTGTTAGTGCCTTTATTACAGATGATAAAACCCAGATGCAGGGAGGCCGTCTGGACAGAACCGGACCTCGAGTCCCATCTTCCCCTGCTCCACCCGAGGGTGACATTTGCGGTCACAAGTGGGAAGAGAGGGAGGTGGAGAAAGCCTTGACCTGACCCACAGGGGCAAGGCCTTTGGGGGAAGGGAGACCAGGGCAAAGAGGAATCTGCCTTCACCCCTTCTCTTTCCTTGCAGGGCAAAGTATTTCTGTGGAAAGAAGCTGAACGGAGAGATTGAGATCCGAGTGGAACAGGTAGGTGGGGGCTGAGCTCTACCACCCTCCCTCTTCCCAAGGCTGGCCATTCCCTGGAGCGACCTCGGTCCCATCTTTTTGCTAATGAATTAAAATAACCGGAAATGTCCTGGCTCAGATAGACCTGGGGCTTTCACTGAACTCCGGAATTATCTGGTCCAGTAGTTTGCAGCCTTTTGTTTTAGCAGCAAAATTTTCAAAGGGAATATCAAACAGCAGCTGATTCTACCACAAAGAGACAGTCAGAGGGGCTCCGATGGAAATGGGGCCGGGTTCCCCAAATGTCTGTTCCCCATGCTGTTCGCCATGGCCCTTGCCATCTCCTGAGATCATTCTGGCGGGGAAGCACAGCCTGAGGGCGCGTCGTGTTGAGCTGGCTCTCGTCCCCTCGGGACTACGCGGGCGACTTCATCCGTCTGTCGCAGTCTCCCAGCAGCATTGTTGGTGTTAAACTGTCTCAGACCTCGAGTGAGATGGGAGCTGAGAACCCCAGCTCTTCTCGTTGCTTCCGGGATCAGTATTCAGGCTCCTCATTTACATGGGGAGAAATAGGGTCCTGCTCAAGGCTGGGTGGGAAGTCCAGGGCAGAATGGGGACCAGACGCCAGAAGGCACTGGCTGCACCTTGGGAGACCCTCCGGTCCGCTGGGGGGGGGGGTCCAGGCCCAGTGCCGCCACGGACTGCGTGGCCTCAGTTCCAGCTTCTCCTCTGCACGTGGCCGGTACACACGTCCCTCAGTGGTCGTGGGCTTGTGGGGACGATCAGAGATGTGCGCAGGAGGTGCCCAGCACGGAGCCTGGCATGTAGGGCCCTGTAAGCCAGGACTCCTGCTTTCCTGCTGCTGCTTCGCCTCCTCCGTCCTCTTCGTCCAGTTCTTGTCTTTCTTTCTCTCTCCCTCCTCCCGTCGCCTCCCCTCTCTTCTCTCACTGCCAAGGCCCGGGAGTAGTGTGGCGGGCCAGGCCCTGGCGGGACGTTAACTGAAGAAGGCACAGGACCAGGCCCGGCTGGGCCCGGCTCGCTCCTCCCTGCCCTGCTCGAGCTCCAGGGTCAGGGGGCAAAAAGCCTTGAGGTCAGCCCGCCTGGCCTCACGCGGCAGCCCTGCAGTTCGGGTCCCAGCGTGACCCCCTGGCTTTGAGTCAGCCCACTGTCTCCTAGTGTTCCTTTCACGGCAGAAAGCAGGTTATTTTTGCTCATTTTACAAATATTTGTCAAGTATCTACTGTGTCAGCGAGCTCTAGCAGGGACTGAGGGTGCAGAGCTGGGCCGGGTCCCGGGAAGCCTGTGGTCTAGGAAGGGAGGCGAGGCAAGTCTGGAGGACTTTGCAAGGAGGCCGAAGGTCAGCCCCAGCCCCAGCCCCGCCCGGGGCAGCCGAGGGGTCCCAGGTGGCTTGGCGGAGGGTGGCTGCCTAGCCTGGGCTGGGATGGACAGGGTTCCAGCAAGTGGGGTTGGGGGCAGTGGAGCAGGGTACCAGGGGGGTGGCTGTCCGGTTGGTGGGCTCCCAAAGTAGCCATTGTGTCCCTTGCCTGTCCTGCACCTCTTCCCAGCGCCCTCCTTGGTGAAGAGGACACCCCCTACCATCCACCCGGTAGGAGTGGGCGCAGTCTCCTGTGCCTCCATGCACGCCTCACCCGTGCTACTGACCAACCCTGTAATCCTGTGTCTGTCCACCCCTGCTGCTGGGGGTCTGCCCTGGCTGGACCCCCACCACACTGCCACTCGTCTATGTGCACCCCGTTTCTGCCCACCTCCAATGTATTTCTTCCTTACCACAGCTGAAACAATCAACCCTTTAAAGTGTTAACCTTGAAGCCAGGTGTGGTGGCGGCACACAACTGTAACCCCAGAACTTGGGAGGCTGAGGCAGGAGGATCTTTGCAGTTTGATATCGGCCTGGGCTACAAAGTGAGCCCAAGGCCAGCGAGACCCTGTTCCAAAAAGGCAAAGGAAAAAAAAAGCGTTAACCTCGAAGTGCAAAGCTAAAGGCCCATCGAGCCCAGTCCCAGTGGGTGCCCCGGTTGTTCTTTGTCACGGTCCCTCAACTGCTCCTTCATAGCCTACCCTGGTTTGTAACCATGTATTTTAAGGCGGGATCAATCATTTGGTGAGGGTGGGGCCCATGGCTGTTTGGGTTTAGAATGTTAGTAGCACAGGGCCTGGCTTAAACTAGACCTGAAAGAAGAATGTGCAGTGTGAGTTACTGATAGATTCCGCAGATTCCAGGCTGCTCATCCGTTTCCAGGAGGGATGAGTCACTGTGCCATAATCTTCCCTCAAAAATCTGAGTTTTCCGTAAACCATCCAGCACATGCTCAGCTGCCAGCTGAACTGGCCCTGCTCTTCCCTGCGGCAGCGACCCCGAAGTGGGTTTTAATTTCTCCCTTTTATCTTAGCACTTCCCTTAGCCCAACTCGTAGGCACGACATCCCTGAGCAGGAACTGCAGAGGGAGTCGCCCTACGAATACCTCTCCAGGGGCCCTGGGGACACTCAGCCAGCCCCCAGGGCTGCAGTCACGCTGGAACTCGGGCGGATTTCATCCTCCTGATTCCTAGCCATGCCTCTCTCTGGACGCCAGAAGGTAATTAAGCCAGGAAACCAATTAGCAGGTTATTTTAGGCATTTTTCCCTGGAAGCCTCACCTTCTCAAACCCATCTTGGCATTTGTATGGCTTCTGTGCCCGTCTGGATCAATGGGTCAGTCACATAAGCAATCCCCAGGAATCTTGTGTGCGTCCTGCAGGACTTGGAAAAAAGCTTAGGACAGAAGCCACTGTTTAGTCTAAGCTGGCCTTAGGGTTTGGGAACCGGTCTCTCACTAAGGACCGAATTAACCAGCTAAATGCACTGTCTGGGTTTTGCTGGACACAGCAAGAGAGTTAGTTGTGGTTGGCTAGAAGAAGCCTCTGCCCTTCTCTCCTCCCTCTTCCTCCTGATGCAAAACATGCTTGTCAGGCTCTCCCAGTCCAGATTCCAAGGGCCCTGGGGCGGTGGAGGGACATCATTTTGCATCCTACTGCCAAGAATTCCCTGGGGTCCAGCAGTGTCCTAGGAGGGCCTCAGAGGATCAGGCCAGTGTGGCTGGCATGTCAAACTCTCCTCTGCTTACACGAGGCACAAGTCAGCCCCGGGAGGCTAAGAAATGCAGTTGCCAAATGGATTGCTATTAAGTGGACTCCAGTGGACTCGGGCCTGGTGGGATAGAGCCTGGGGCTCTCTTGGAAAAAGGGACAGAGAACTGAAATCATCACACTCAGTCTTCCCCCGGTGTTGGCACCAAGGCCAGCAGTGGAATCTGCAGCAGATGGAAGGAAAGACAGGAAAGGGGGCTGGGTGGGCCACAGCCTCACATAGAAGAACCAGGGCCCTGAGACACCTGTCCATGTTTGGTATTGGAGTTGGATGGAGTTAGGCGAATGTCTATCAGTCTTGTGCTTTTTCTATGCTTCTTCAACATGCATGTCTTCTGAAAATAAAAGTGATTTTTTTCCCTTTAAAATACGTATTTTAAACACTTCAGACCCTAGATAGATTGAGTATCTCTTATCCAAATGCTTGAAACCAGAAGTATTTCTGATTTCAAACTCATTGAGAGTTTGGAATATTGGCATATATACAGCAGTGTACCTTGGGGGCAGGACCCAGGTCTGAACATGAGCTGCCTTGTGTTTCATACGTACTTCATACACACGGCCTGAAAGAAATACCGTGCAGTATTTTTAGTGTACCTGTGCTTCGACTGGCCTTTGTCACATGAGGCCAGGTGTGCTATTTCCACTTGTGGTGTTACGTGGATACTCAGAAAGTTCTGGATTTTGGTGCTATTTGGATTTTGGATTTTCAGATTGGGATGTTGAGTCTGATTTTATATATTTTCATATGCATTTGAGCCTTCCATCCATGATTTGTTCCAAGATGATCTTCCTTAGAATTTACTTTAGCTGTAGATATTGACTACAAAGATTGTGTAGCATTTTATAGAACAGATGTTGATGAGATTTAAAAAACCAGAGGTTTGATATTCATCGTCCAGTTGGTGGATTGGTAATAGGGTACATCATCCTTGGTGTGGAATAATTACTTGATAGAAATACACCTTGGAAAAATATATCTAATGGCTCGCCAGAGGGTCTCACCTTTGGCCTTTTCTGTGCTGCTTCTTAATATTAACTTTGCAAATTACCTATGCTGAAAACTTGAAGCTAAGTGTAATTGTGATTGTAATAAGTTAATCTCCCCAATGCTGCTCCTTTGCAACTGAGTTTTTGAAGAGGAACCTATGTTGTATCCCACCCAGTTTGACCATGTCAAGTGTAATCTGGCACATACACTAGCTGCTCAATAAGCTATAGGTGTGAGTGTGACTCTAAAACCTGATGTCACTTCAGGCTGCATCTTCAAAGAGATACAGAAAGGCAACAGTTCATATACTGTCCTCTGCCACACACAGGCCACCTACACCCATGCCATCTTCTAGCCAAATTCTAATGAGAAATCCAGTTGCAGTGTCACACTCTTAAAGAGATCATTGTACCTAGAATGCCTCTCGAAGGGTGATTGAAGGAGCCCAAAACCTGAGGAAGGGAACTGGTACAGTCCACCCCATTAGCATTCACATGGGCCTTCTACTCAGCCATACCCATCTGAGCACTAATTTTTCACTTAACGTATCTTATAGTTTATCCCACAAGAGCAACAGAGAGCTGCCTTATTCTTGTTGGTGGTTGTCTAGATTTGTTACAGTTCATTTTATGTAATTTTACTATTATACACAGTGCCAAACCTATGTGATTTCAAAAATTTGTCAGTGTTTCTGTAAAATTTCTTCCTATAAACAGAATAACTCATTCCAAAAGTAGTGCACGTAGTGCATGCTATCATGTGTCTCAAGGAGTGAAGTTTTCCCCCAGCTGCTAGAACAGCTCCCAGAAGACAGCCGTCAGCCATGAGTCAGGTAAGGAAAGATGCCTCACCCAAGGTCACATCTCTTTCCCAGAGACAGTTACATTAAATGATATACAAGACCTGGCCCTTCACTCTGATTTGAGACAACTCTGAAGGGCCATCCCTCTCCCAGAACTGTTTATGGAGTGGACTGAGACTTTGATGAGGCCCAACTTCTCCATATACTCAGTTCTGCTTCCTTCCTTTTTCCACCTTTCCAGTGGTGGTTATTGTCAGAGCACTTCTTAATGAACCTCTGTGAGGCCAGTATCCACCTCAGCACTCACATCTCAGCAAAACCAGCTTCTGAGAGTGCACGTGTAACTTAATGGGTCTTACAGAATTGTCCCCCACAGAGGTTGTATGGCTGATCGACGAGACTCTTCTGGGCTGGACATCTAGGACTCTGCATGACCCAGGAGTTCTGGAGTCTTTTCTATTCAGAACGCTCTCCGGTTCCAGGCCAGACATTGATACTGAACTCTGAAGTATTTGCATAATTTGATCTTCCTGTTTGACCTTCTTGTGTTTGAAATTCACCAGAGCTTGGTGTTTCTGTGCAGAGTGGAGTCTGGTTGCTCTGATCCAGAAAACCTTGTTTTGTTAACATAATCTTGCAAGATTTATTTGTTTGGCTTGGCTTACTCTGACCTGAGACATTCTGTTTTGTATTATTTTTGAAAGCGTGCGGGTCTCTATGGAGGTCTTCTTCTTTTCAGATCTAAGAACCAGCTGGGAGAATTAAAAAAAAAACAGGTGGCATCCTAGGATGTTTTAGCAAAACCATAACTCATCAGAGCACAAAGTGTTTCTCTCAGCATTGACTAATGTGGGCTTATTGGCTTCCTCCATCTACTGCAGCCCACCAACTTAAGGAAACTGTAGAAATGGAAAAACACTAATCATGGCGATGGTAGGAAACCGTTGTTGATCGCGTACTGCATGGGAGAGGGCGTGTTCATGCCTCTTGTACAAGAACTCGTTTAATCCTCATGTTTTGCCTCCTGCTGAGGAAATGGAGGCTCCAAGAGCTCAGATGAATTTCCCAGGCCCGAGCGCATAGCGGGTAAGAATGCAGCGAGGCTGGGACTTGAATCCAGGTCTGGCTTAACCTAGGAGATCGATCAGAACAGTGTTAGTCCTTCGTGGTCTTTGTAAAGCTTTTTGTCTTTCCCCTCTTGACTCAGGTTCCCTCAGTCCGGCTCCCACACTCCCTTCCTGCCCACTCTGCTCTTTTGATCTACTCCACAAATTACAAACTCCCATGATGTCTTTGCAGCAAGCCTGCCCTTTCCTGACTAACCCTAAAGGCTCTTCCTCACCATTGAGGTTTCCAGGTTATTGCTACGCAGCTCCTCGTTAAAGCAGTGCTATTTGCTCTTGTTTTCCCCTAAAGGTTATAGTCACTACTGTCCCGAAGTACAGACATACAGCTTTAAACTGCAGACTGCTACACCAGCTCGGACTAAAGAGCCAGGCCATGAGACTTGGAATCCCAGCCTCGCTATCCTGGCTGACCTGGAGGAGTGATTTAACTTCTGTGTTTCTTAGTTTCCTCTATGTAAATAACAATAAGTACTTGTAGAGTGGTGAGATGGAAATAAGTTTCCATGTCTGAAACACTCAAAGCAGAGCCTAACCTACAGGAAGTGCTGTTTTTACGATCACTGTCACATCACTGAACACGTCGCTTGAGTAGTTTCTGGGTTTCAGTTTCTTGGATCATTCAGAAGTGAAAAGGATGTAACCATGTGCTAAAGAAGTTTTCAGTGCCGTGGGTAGGATAACAAATGCAAGCAGATTGCATTTATATGTGTGCTTTCATCATTTACACACATGTCCCGTCCCACATCCCACTGGTGATGCAACACTCAGTTGGAGCCTGATACAATTTTTTAACTTGTCCTTGATAGTGGCTATCACTGACTCTGGCACTAGGTAGGTGTTCAATGAGTGTTTATTGAGTGAGTGTGTCAGTGACTACATGATGTAACATACTCACAGAGGGTACTGGCAGACCACAGACAGTCCCTGGATATCATCTAATCCAGCTCTCACTTAATTACTGAGAAGTTAAGAGACAGTGGAGCAGTGAGGGTGAGGATCAACTTGATTGGCTTTGCGGTGCACTCATGTGATTTGGAGCACACTTCTAGGTGTGCCTAGATTGCTCATGGAGGTGAGGCCCTGGGATCGATGTCTAACCCTGGCCCCTTCCTCTCTGGAACTGTCCCTTGCTCTGCCTTGAGGCCACCATGAACTAAGCATCATGCCTTCCACCCTGTTTCTGCCTTGGAGCCAGCTGACCGTGTAGTGAGTCATCCCGAAGCCTGAGCCAAAGGAAACCGTCCTCCCTTACCTGGTGGGTGTCGAGCGTGTCCGGCAGTGAGAAAGCTGACCAATACGGAAGCTGGTACCAGCGGTGAAGCTGTGGTATCATGTTCATGTGGTTTAGAAGCTTGTAGAACGCGTTTGTAGGAGGAATTTGGAACAGTTTGGAGATGCCAGCTGGAGAAGCCCTCAAAGGCTGTAGGCAGAACCTGTTGGGTGATACTGGTCAGACCTCAGAATGCTGATAGCAATGTGGACAGTAAAGACCAAGCTCAGAGTTGTCAGTTGGGAACAGAGACTCCACTGGCAGTTGGAATGAAGACCACTGTGTGTTACGCTCTGGAAGAAAATTTGTCTCATTTTGCCCAGCTCCCGAGACTTTGCAGGAGACTAAGATTAAAGGCAGTGGACTAACTAATGCGGTAAAAGAAATTTGAGGATAGCCTAAAATTCTGGCTCTGGCATGAGTACCACTGCCTACTTTTAGCCAGGTTTATGAGTAACATAGGCAAAAGAGACAAAAATTTTGAAAAACTTCAATTTTGGCCCAGAAGGAGCTATATGTAAAATAGGGGCCAAGAGAAATTGGTGCCATTAAGAAGAAAACAATACTTTGTACAGGATTTGTACTGAAGAGAGTAGCACCATTAAGGAAACGAGCAAAATACTTTGTACAGGAACAAGCAAAGATGCTCTGAGGGCATCTCAGAAGTCAACGTGTTTCCCCCAGTCAAAGACTCAAGGGTGCAAAAGTGTCAACCTTTCAACTGAGAAGAGTCTAGAACTCCTGCTCAAGAAGGACCTTCTACCGGGCAAGGTGGCGCATGCCTGTGATCCCAGCACTCGGGAGGCCAAGGCAGGAGGATTGTTGTCAGCTGGAGACCAGTCTGGGCTACAAAATGAGCTCAAAATGGCTACAAATGGATACAAAATGAGCCTGAACTGCACGGTGAGACAGTGTCAAAAGAAAAACAAAAAGAAGAACCTCTGAGGCAGGCAGATCGTTGCAAGTTTGAAACCGGCTTGGGCTACAAAGTGAGCCCACGGCCAGCCTGAACTGCACAGGGAGATGTTGTCTCAAAAGGCCAAAAAAAAAAAAAAGTGGGGGAGCTTCTAGGGAATTGGTTCCTCAGATTCATTGCACTGTTTTCCACCATCCAGGCAGTCACAGGACAATGCTGCTTTGACCCCAGGGGCCCTGGCTGCTGCTCCCACTGACAGCAGACCTTGGCATGATTCACAGAATGCCAATTTTGTCAGTATGGAAAATGTTGTGGTGTCAGGTAAATTTCCTCCCAGATTTCAAAAGAAGGCTTGGGAAGCTAAGCAAAGAGCTCCCAAGAAGGCAGTTTGTGAAACTGTGGAAAGGAAGCTGAAGATGCAGTGGAGATCCCGGGGAGTCAGAGGTGCCAAGGACACGGAACCTCCGCTGAGGAAGGCCGCAAGCAGTGAGTGGGGCCAGCCCGAGAGGATGTATGGGCTGCAGCCGGCAAGCCTGTTCCCTAAGGGGTGAGGTGTTCCCAGTCCTTTGGGACCCGAGCTTTTCCTGCCGTGTGTTCTGGATGCCAGATACGCAGCTGCAAGGTGTACTGTTCACCCTGTTGGGTTTAGGTCTTGATTTGGTCCGGTTCCTTATTTCTATGCTTTTGGGATAGAAATACTTACCCTGCACCACTTCCTGTGGGATTCCGTGATTTGTTTCTTGTTTTTACAGAGGTTTACAGCTAAGGATTTACCTGAGTCTCAGTTCAGCCTCACTTAGACTTTTGAAAAGTGCTGAAACTGTTGAGACCTTTTGGACGGCGTCATTGTGTTTCCTGTTGTATGTAGGTTACTTGTATTATGTTGGGCAGAATTATGAAATTGCTTTTGTCTTTATTTGGAGATTAATTATGGCTTATGGAGATGTGTTTGGATGTGAAATTGACAGATGTGGCTGGTCTGTGTGGAGTGTCACTCAGGGGGGTTTGGGATTCTCCAGAGAAGTTATGGGGCTCACTTTTGCTTGTGTCTAGGTGGGCTGTGGAGGTGTGGCCTTGAGGTCTGTGTATTGTTCCGGGCCCTTCCTCTCTGATGCTGCCCCCAGGCTGTCCCTCAAGTTCCCATTAACTCAGCATCTTTGCTCCACAAGGCCCTTCCACCACGATGTTTTTGCTTAGAGTCAGTTAACCATGGACTGAGTCCCCCGAAACCGTGAACCAAGTCAAACCTCGCCTCCCGTAAGCTGTGGGTGTCAGACATTATGGCCGTTAGTGCCTTCTGATGGTTTTAAGAGCAAACAGATTGACCTAATATTCCAGGAGGTCCATATTTCCACATTTACCTGTGGGAGCCCTTCATCTTGGAATGAATCTGGTTGGGGTTCTCAACCCTAGCTGATGCCAGAGAAGAGCACCAGCTAGTGCAGGCTGGGGGAGCCCCAATATCATGGTCGAACCCCACCCCCACTAATCTACAAAGCAGAGACCTCTATGTCGTGTCAATGACACTCCAGGTCCTCTCATCTTTGTTAGAGGAGACTTTAGACCCTGGTTTGGCTGTATAACTCAGAACCACCTGAGGTAAATCTTGAAGAACTTACAGCAAATTTGGGGGGAAATACATTAGGCAGAATGAGATTCAGTTCAGGCGTTATTTTGTGCAGAGATGAGAAAGAATAGCACTGTGAATCAATGGAGTCCATGCTCATGTGCCAGAAATCCCCCTCATGGCTCCTTGCCTCCACCACTCTGGTTACCCACCTTTCCTTCCTGGCAGCCCACTCCGTCAGCATTTGCCTTCGCCCGAAGTTCCATGGCCTGTGCCATGAATGAGATTCCAGTGGAAATTAGGTAGACGTTCTCAAGGAGAACTAAGCAAACTCCTCAGCTTCTTGCAGGATAGGTAACAAGTAATATAGAGAGCTCACCTCCTCCAAACCTGTTCCTCAAGAGACACTTACAGAGCACCTGCTCTGCCCTTGGGCCTAATGACAGAATCAGATGCTCAGTGGCATTGGAGAAGAGAACAAGGGAGTGTCAGGGACAGATGTGAACATCAGGCTTCTGGCTAAAGGGAGTGTTCTAAATCTCCACTTGTCATACATGGGAAAAAGATCAGACTGTAGAATGCAGAAGGGGTGGTGGAGACAAAGCTGGAAAAGCAGTGTTTTAGGTACCTTTCTTGTTCCTGAGACTACATATCCAACACCCAAAGTTAAAGAAGAAAAGTACATTTGGCTTACAGTTTTTAGTTGGCTTACAGTCCTTAGTTGCCTGGCTCCAAAGCAGGGTGGCCTCACATAGTGGGATCGCAGAGGAGAAACAGTTCGTGGCAGGCAAAAGGCAGCAAAGCAACCGAGCAGCAAGCGGCAAGTGGCAATACTAGCGCTCTTTTTGTCCCTTATATGCTATCCAAGCTGCCTGCCCATAGTGGGGTTAGTCCTACTCAGAACAAAGTCAAACCAGTCAGTGGGCTAATTCAGTGATCGCACACCCGTGCTCCCAGCGTCACATGCCCTAGATCCAGCCACCTTTCAAAAGCCCCATCTATGGCCACGTGAGGCGTTAGGGGGTGCCCAGACACAGCCATAACCAGCAGGAATCAAGCGCTGTGTCGAAGTGGGGTTTGTGGACTGGGTGTGTGTATTAGTCAGCTCCCCGTCCCTGTGGCTACCTGAGAGAAACAACTTAAGGGGAGGCAGGGCTTGCTTTGGCTCGTGGTTCCAGAGGTCTCTGTCCATGGTCCACTGGCTCCGTTTCTTTGGGCCTGAGGAGAGACAGGATACCATGGTGCCAGGGCAGGTGGAGGGAAAGGCTGCTCGCCTCAAGGTGGCCAGGAAGCAAAGAGAGAGGGGTGCAAGGGCTGGAACCAGAGGTCGTGTCCTAGAGGCTGTGGGGACGTGTGTTTGGGGCTGTTAATCTCAGCGAGGTAACTGTGCATCTACTTTAGAATTCCTGTGGTGATTGTGCTTTGGCCAATGGGCTGCATGGTCGGGTGAGACTTGGGGCAGAGAAATGCACCTCTGGATCTGGTGCAAAAAAGACAGCTGATCCTAAAATACGGTGCCTGGACAAGACGTTTGGAAAGGGCTCACAAGTGTTCGGAGACTGCGTGTGGGCGCGAGGGCTGCTGAGGCGTCCTCAAGCCGTTTGTTGTCTTTCTGAGACAGGGTCTCACTGTGCAGTTCAGGCTGGTCTTGTGCTCACTTTGTAGCCCAGGCCAGTCTGGAACTCACAACCATCCTCCTGCCTCAGCCTTCCAAGTGCTGAAATTACAGACATTCACCACCACACCTGGCTCTTTGAGCCATTTTAGCTTCGTTCTTGTACCTGTACCTGCCATTGAGAGGCGAGGACCTGCTTTCCTTGTCAGAGGTGGATCAGGCCCCTGTGATGTGCCCGAGCTGGCGTCACTGAACAGCACATCGCTGGCAGGCAGCCTCGTGGCCCCACAGCTGCTCCATGCGCTGCACTCCTCCTCGCTCCCACCCCTCGGCCAGGGCTCCCTGCTGCCCGCCGGCTCCTCTTGATGCCACGGCTCCAGCTCTGCCCTTCGCCTTGGCCTGGCTGCTCTCCATTTGCTGTCCCCCACTCCCTGGCGAAAGGAGCCCCGCTGGCGCTCCCAGCCCTGCCCGCTGCCAGCCCGGATGTGCTTCCCCTGGGTTTGTGCCTTTGCATTTCAGTGGGACCAGGGTCATTAATTAACCCAGGGTGGAACCTATTATGAAACATCCCAGAGAACTGGAAAGAACCGAAGGGACTTCTGACTCGCAGCAGGGGAAAATGCCTTTTAATTGACTTGGATGACTTCACCGCAGAACTCTGTCTGGCTGTTATGCTAAACTGGAAACTAATCTATTAGGTTGTCTAAGGAATCTCCCAGCCCACTGTGAGCAGGCCTCCTGAGAGGGCGTGGGCTGCTGCATAAACAGGCTGCGGTGGAATGGCCTCCTTTGGATCACACACGGCCTGGCCGCGTGGTCCAGCCTGTGCAGGAGGGGCCGGCAGAGATGAGCCCCAGCCCTGTACTTCTTACCGTCCCCTCAGGCTGGTCGAAGGCCATGCCCACGTTGCAGTAGAATTCAGCCTAGACTGGATCTGGGTTAGGCCCCTTGCCTTGGGGACTTCAGAGGGTAGCATGAGAGGGTCCATGGATGGTGTGGCTGTGCAGATGGCACTGTGCAGCCTGAGTCCTGAGGTCTGAATGACCCCAGAGGCCCTGCTCAGAGTTCCTGACCTTCCTGCTGTCTGACCTGGAAGCTTGAGGGCCCAGGAGGACATGGTGACTTAATTGTCCTGGATGGATTTGGACGTGAGCCCGCCTCGCTCCTGCTCTCCCAACCCCCGCTGTCTTGGATTCACACCCCGGGCCCAGCTGATGCAGGTCTCTCCTCCTTGGAAGCCCTTTCCCCAGTTCTGCTGTAACTTTGTCCATCTCCATCTCTCTCTCACCACCAAAATTAGCAGTGCTGCTGAGAGCTGCGTCGGTAGGTGACTCGATGGTACACAGTGAGGAGATGAACGCTGGACACTTGCTCAGGCCTGCCACTGGTGTCCCGGCATCCAGATGCATGGTGTTTCTCGGGCTTTTCTGAAGTGGGGAAAAAGTGAGAGAGCTGCAGAGAAAAGGCCAAGTCTGTTGAGGTCATGGTGACCCCCCAGGTGTCCTTTTAGGTGGTGGAGGGCACAGTGAAGCTCTAGTCCAGTGGGGGGCTGGACGAAGCAGTAGCTTTGTCACCGTGCGGGGAGAGCAGTGTCTGACAGGCCACCATCTAAGCAGCTCTCTGCGTGACTTCATTCACTTTGTGCCACAACCCCAAGGAGCAACTGTGCATAGGACTGAGATACAGAGGTCCTGCCCGAGGTCACACGGCAGGGATGGGGACACCCCTGGCCCTGTCCCACTCTGGTTCCTCTGTGGAACCGGGGCCCCAGGGGCAGCTGCCTGCCCAGGTCTGCTGCTGGGTCCAGCAGGCCCAAACCTCCATGCCCTCACCTCCGCTGCCAGGTCGGCTCTGGGAGTTCCGGGCAGAGCTTGGCAATGAAAGGGTAGCCCCGACAGAACAGGCCCACCGTGCTCCCCAGGGGTGCATCAGAACTGGATCAGCCTTAAAGGGAAGAGGGGGCTGGGCACTGCAGGCCAGCTGCTGCCTGCACACGCCCTCCCCCTCTCCCATCCTGTCCACACAGCAGCTCGCATCAGGCATCAGCTTCGGGAGGCGGCAGCCGGAGCTCTAGACCGGTGCTGTCATAGCCAGGGCGCAGCTGTGCTGGAGCCCGGTCCACAGAGCCCCCACCCTGCACCCGTTGCCCAGCCGCCTTGAAAAGAAGTTTTTAAGAGAATTCCTGGGTTTAGAGCCTGCCCTTCCTCCCCGAGGGACAACCTGAGGGTCCCCACGAGCTTGAGGGAGGCTGTGAGGTTGCTGGGAGTGGAGCTGCCCGAGGGACCACCTCACAGCTTGGTCCAGACAGAGGAGCTACACCTGGACACACGGATTTGCATGACCTGCCTCCCTTGCCTGTCCTCACAGTGGCTTTGGGGTCCTCCGGCTCTCACTCTGCCTGTCAGGAGCTGTCGGGAGCTCTGGCCTGGCCTCCCTGTTGCAGCCTGGCTGTCTCGCACTGGGCCCAGGGGTCCACAGAGCGAGGCTGGAGGAACCGAATGGTCACTGCACACGGGCTCCGGTCTGCAGCGGCTGCACTGCAGGTTCTGCATAGCAGTAGACAAAGATGGTGCTTTCCAAGGCATCTGTCCCACTCTGACTGTCCCCCATCTGTCACCTGTGTGGCCAACAGCTGTCTCCCCGCCCTTAGCCGAGTGAGACCTGGGGCATCAGTCTGGGCCTGTTTTGCCCCGAAACTTTGAAATTCATTATTTTCTAGTGCAAACGTAATAACAGCGACCATACCCACGCCTAGAGAGGGAGAGGCCCACTGCCAAGGTTCTTCCACGCACCACTCCGTCACTCTGTGGCATCCTCCCGGGAGCTCGGGCGGGACCCCAGGGCCTGACCTGCGGGCCCCAGGTCCTGCTTCCTCATTTGCACACGGCAGGTCGGGCCTGCCCTCCAGGAACCTCAGAGACGGTGTGGTATGTACTGGGGCCAGGGGCGGCTGGCCCCCACAGGCACCCATGGGACCCCACGGCTGACCCCACATGACTTGTGCCTCTTGTGCTGTGTGTTTGCAGGACAGAGGTTGTGCATAAGGTGGCCAGATTCTGAGGTGAGTTGGGGTGGTGAGGGTGGGAGGGGACCGAAACCCAGCCACCGCCAGGCTCTGTTCAGGTGTTGCTGCTGCAGAGCTGCCTGCCTGGGGACCCAGGAGCCCCTGTGGAGCGTCCTCAGGAGGACCCAGGCCAGCACAGAGACCGGAAGGGGACAAGGGCTGGGCCTGGCTCCCCTCTTCGTGGTGTTGGCAGCTCTCACCAGGCACACCCTGCAGTGCCTGAACCTGTGCTCGCTGTCACAGAAGAGCAGTGCTACTGGTGCCCCTGCAGGGGACCAGGACGCCACCTGAGAGAGTCAGCCACTCAGGTGTCAGCAGTTCCATGGCAGGCCCGGAGAACAGGCCTCGGTCAAGTGCCACAGGACCGTATGAGGTGGGACGGAGGGAGCTGTGGACTTCCCTGGAGAGAAACCCATGTCCACCAGCCCATCAGCCCCCTCTGAGGACAGAGGGGCAGGGACGCCCCTCTCTTACGGGAGAGACCCTGAGCTAAACTTCTGTGAGGCCCCCGAGATGCTGCCAGGAAGCGCTATGGGTGCGAGGTTGTGTCTGTCTCAGGCCACAGACAGGAGACAGGACCGTCACAGGGGAGGAAGCGCCCTGGAAGCAGGAAGTGCAAGGGTGCCGCGTGCGGCAGCCCTCTGCTCTCTCGGGGACACAGATGCAGAGTAGAAGGTGCAGCTGCGACGCCAGCCAGCCTGCAGGCCACCTCTGGAGAGAGCTCCTCAGGTTCCCAGTGAGTCTCTTATGAGTCTGATACTTTAAAAGATGGAAAAGCAAAACAACTGCAGCCCGTTGGGTGCCTTGCTGGAAGGTCCTGAACACTGTGAGCCTCCAGCAAACCACGGCTCGCAGCTCCCAGCTGCCCCGCGCGGTGACAGTTGTGATGACTGATTTGCTGGCTCCTCGTCAGCAGTGAGTTCACACCTGCCAACCTTAGTACCTGCTTAAAAACCGTCAGGAGTTTTAAAGCCGTTATAAACACGACATGCGCTGTTGGGTCACGAACAGAACAGATCCTAATGAAACAGGGCCGCCCGCCCACACTGACACCGCTGGCACGAGACCGCGTCCCCTCCCAGCAGGCTCTGCCGGGGCACCTGCGTCTCTCCCCAACACCAGGCCCTCTTAGCCTCCGTCTGAGCTGCTGCTCCTGCTGCGGCCCCTCCTGGGAGTCACTGCTGCCACCACTGCTGGGTGTCGTCCCCAGGAGAGACTCTGTCCCTGTGTGCTTGGGGTTGAAGTGGGTGTGGAAGTGGGAAGGGAACCCTGGCTGTCACTGTCACAACAGGCTGTCACTATTGGGCCGGTGGGGCCAGGCTCCGAGAGCCCCTGCTGTGCCCCTTCTCTCCTGGCTTCCCCCACCGGAAGTAACTTCTCCAGTGTGGTCCCAGGAGTGAGGGGTGGATGAGATGCATCCCCAGGCCTGCACGGTCGGGAGGGCTCACAGCTGTGGGTCGCTGGGTGGCACTTCGAGGCAGGCGGGTGGGGACAGACCCCTGCCTGCCTCTGCTTCTCAATCCAGGGTACCCCGGCCTCAGTTGGGTGCCCGCCCCAACCCCACGGGGACGCAGTTTGGAGCAGCTCCAGGCCGTCTGACTGTGCGGGCCTTGAGCTCCTGGGCCTCGGGCAGAGGGTGAGCGCCTGGGAGGAGGAGTCAGACACCGAGTCCACCAGGAGAAGCCCTCTGCCGGAGAGGGCCAGCGGCCCGGTGAGCGCCAGTGTGCGCAGCCTTCACACAGAGCCTTTTGGTGGTTTTGGGGGTGATCTCTGCAAACCAGAGGCCTCCAGGGCTCGGAGCAGGTGCCTGGGGACTGTGACTCAGCTCAGAGGGAGAAATGAGCCGTCTTCAGTCCTGGGACTCCCAGAACCTGCTCCAAAACAAGCAAGTACCTCTCTGCGGTGGCCGGGCTCCTCCGCTTCCTTTTAGAAACTCCACGTGTGCGTTATTGCACAGGGGCGCCAGCATGTGAGGCCGTTTACCAGGATTGAAGGCAAGTGGCCGGGCTGTTCGGCAGCGTCAGAAACCGGAGGGGAGCAGTGTTGAGGTGCGCCACGTCCCTGGGGAGCAGGGGCCTGGAAAGCATGGCCCCTCCCCACCAAGCATGCGAGCGGGGAGCAAGCGTCCCCTCCGCGGCTCTGCGGTCTGCATTTGCTCCCCTTCCTCGGGCGGCCCTGGGGGAGGAGGCGTGAGCTCCTCTGCTCCAGAGGCCCCAGGCACAAGCTGGGAAGCACCAAAGTCCTTCCCATGCCAAGGCATGGTGTGACTCGGCTGCTCGGGTCTGTCGCTAGCCCTGTCTTTCTGGCTCTCTCTGCCCTGGCCACCTGACCTTCTTGCTGGTCCTTCAAATTAAGGACAGAAGATAGCAAGCGTGGGTGAGGATGCGGAGACCCGGAACCCTCATGTACTGCCTGCAGGGAGGGAGAACAGTGTGGTTTTGCCTTGAAAACTTAGACATAAATCACCCCATGACCAAATGATTCCCCTGCTGGCATCTACCCAAAAGGGTCAGAAGCAAAGACCAAAGAGGGCTCTGCACACCCATGTGCACAGCAGCACCATTCACAGCAGCCCAAAGCTGGAAACAAGCCAAGGATCCATCAGCGGGCGGGTGGATGAGCCAAATGTGGTATATCTGTGCTGTGGAATACCACTCAGCCCTCAAAAGGGATTCTGTCAGCAGCTGCAGCACACATGAGCCATGGAAGCGTCCCTAAGTGACACAGGTGGACCCGGGGGCCCAGAGGTGTCTGATTCCAGCTCCCTGAGGTGATGAAGGCAGCAAATCCACAGAGACACGAAGCAGGATTGCGGTCACTGAGCGCTGGGGCAGGGGTGACTGTTTAAGGGGTTCAGCATTTTTGCTGGGGATGAGGAAGAAGAGCCGGGGAGGGTGGTGACGGCCGCACAGCTGTGACTGCTCAGTGACACTGGACGCTGCTCCCGATGGGTCAGTGTGGCCACAGCTGGGAGCCAGGCTGGGGCCAGTGGTCTGCAGTGAGGGCGGGCGGCAGGGCTGGAGCAGGCTGGCCTCTCCGCGTGCGTGCTGTTTTAGACATCTGTTCGCGCCTCTCCTCTGCCGGGGTCTCTCCTCACCGCACGCGGAAGGCTGTGTTCCGAGGAGGGATTACATGGTCTCGTGCAGGTGCAGACCCGAGGGTCTGTGTGAGGTTAGGGCGGGATCTTGGTAGCTCGCTGGGCGCTCGGGAGGGAGGGCAGGGCCCTTCCTTGTGCCCATCCTCCGTTCCCGGCTCCTCAGCAGCCAAGGACTTGAGGAGGGAGAACAGCCGGCCGAAGCCCCACTGGACCCGGCGCCCTGCGGTCCAGGCCGGGAGCCTCCTCTGCGCCCTCAGGCAGACCTCACCAGGTGGCACTGGCTCACACTGAAGAGTCACAGGGAGGAAAGCAGCGGGCAGGGTGCAGCCAGGCATTCCTCCTGCAGACGTGCGTGGACGGGAGAAGAGCTGCGGAGGGAAAGGTGGGTCTGGGCTTCGGCCGTTTGGGGCTGCAGAGGAGAGGGCTCAGCAGAGGAGCACCCAGCTCTGGACTCCGGGCTGAGGGTGGAGAAGCCAGGACAGCCGGTGGCTCCCCACGCCCAAGCAGATGCAGCTCTGCTCAGCGGGCACCAGTGGGCTGTGCAGCAGGGCCGGGCAGAGAGCCCGAGGACGCACCTCCTCCTGTGGACGTGGTCAGCTCTCCTCGCCACCTGTCCTGCAAATCTCGAGTCCCTGAGCCCATGTCAAGAGCCACGCAGTGGGATGCGTCTCACTAGTGACAGGAAGTGCTGGGATCTTACAGTCACCCTGGGGTCCCAGCCCAGAGCTCGACTTCCTCAGGAGTGCCGCCTTCCGACGCCTGCAGCCAGGGCCTGTCTCATCCGAGGACCCACTTCCGCAACTTTCCTGTTGATCCACTGCCCTAATAGCACCCTTGGCTCACACCATGACTGGGACCCGATGTCACTCCATGCCATCCTCAATGTCATTGTGCCTATAGATGTGGCCACTTAGCAACGCTAGATGCGGACCTGAGCTTCTACTCACAACCCACGCTAGCTGGTGCCTGTGGGCAGGAGGCTAAGTGCACACCATCTTCCTGTGTGTGTGCACGCATGCGTGTGTACACGTGTTCCTGGAACTGGGCAGGAGTTCAGATGTAAGCACACGCTTCCACCTCTGGTCCAGGCAGCCTCAGAAGAGACTGCTGTAGAAGGCAGCGGTCTCCCCCAGCCTCCGCGGGGGTCTCCCCCAGGACAGCACCGGGCTTCTCGAAGCTGCACCTCCGGGTGCCGGTTCTTGTGGGTGGAGCCATTCCCTTCTCTGCAGCCCTTAGGGTTTCCCAGTGCTCCCAACACCCCCCCACACACACACACACACGACCGCTACACCATGGCCCGGGAACCCGTGGGGATGCTCCCCGAGAGAGCACTGTCCCAGTGTGATTGGAGTCTCCTCCTTGGAACGCAGATTTCAAACACCAACAGCACCAAATGTCGACGAGAACGTAGAGCCAGAGGTTCTGTCGCTCTGGAGAACACACTGGAGGGTTCTTCGTAGCTGTTCTCTGGAGGCGAACAGCCACCTACAGGACCTGCAGCGCCACACCAAGGGCGCCCCAAGGGAGCGGCTGTGTCCACCACGCTAGGAGTGGACCTGTCTCTCGCTTCTCAGGCTCCACTCACTAGAGATAACCCGTATGTGCTGTGGGCAGAAGGAGTAAGTATATTACCATCGTACGTTCAGACAGGAAAACACTGCAAGGAAATAAAAACCAAAGGCTCCTCAGGGCCACGGCAAGGGTGAACCTCAGGGCCGGAGTGCACCGGGAGGGCCAACCTCAGGCCGCTCCCAGAGGGAACCCGCCGTGAAGGGGCCACCGTGGGGGTTGGGGCAGCACAGTGGATGGGGGCGCGAGGCTTGGGGAAGTTCCCTCACTGCATCTGGGGACTGAATACACTGATATGCCAATTAGAATTCAGCAAGCTGCAAGCCTGCGGTTAGTTGCTCTAACCGAGCAACCGCAGCCTCCAGCCAGCACCCCCCCCCCAGTTGGCTGCGAACTGCCAGCTGCAAGTCCCCACTCCCAGGCCCGCTCTGGGGTCCCTGTCACACAAGTTTCCTTCTACAAACACTATTTGTTTTCAAACAAAATGATTTCTGTTTATGCTCACATTTACCATATCCAGGGGCTTGTGTGTGTGTGCGTGCTGGTCCAGGGGATCCCTGACCTTCTGCCGGAAGGACTTCCTACATTTCCGAGACTTGCAGTCAGGTCTAACGTTCACTTGAAAATGTCTGTACCGCTGTTATCGGCGGGCCTTTCTGGGAATAATATTCTAGGTTAGCGTTTTATTTTTTCTCTTGATGTTTGAAAGAAATCACTGCACTCTGTTTCTTCTACTTATGGTTCATTGAGTATCTTGGATCTGTGGATTTTCAGTTTTCATCAGATATGGAAAAATTACAGTCGTGTCCCTTCAGGTATCTCTCTCCTTCCCCTTCTGAGATGGCAGTGTTCCTGACTTCGGTGTTACTGTGTGCTCACAGAGGCTCTGGTATTTTTTTTTTTAAGTGTTTTTGCTTCTTGCCTCATGTCGGGTGGTTTTTATCGTTCTGTCTCCGTGCACACCAGGATTTTCTTCTGCACTGTTGAATTTATTGTGAATCCCATCAGCGGGTTCCTTTTTCAGATACTCCTGTTTTTTTATTCACTGCAAGTTCCGTTTTTCACTCTTACACAAAATTTTTCTCTTTTCACCTCATCACACTGGTGTCTCCCTCCATCTCCAGAAAACACGACCGACGCTCATTCTGGTCCTTTTAGCTTCCTTCTGCCTCTCTCATCTCCAGACGTGTTCCCGTCGATTGGTTCTTTCTTGTTAGGCTTGTACTCTCCTGCCTCGGCCTGCCTTGCTGTCTGTGATGGAATGCCTTACCTTTTAAATTTTGTGAATGCCGCGTGCTGGGTTTTGCTGTATTCCTGTGCAGTTACTTGGAGTAAGCTCGAGCCATTCACAGCTTGCTTTTAAGCTTCTTGGGACAGAGCTAGAGAGAAAGCTCAGTCACTCCAGCTTGCCTGGGGCCACAGAAATTCCCAGGATGTGGGACTCGAGGTTTAAAACTGGGGCAGAGGGGCGCCTGGGGATTGGGACCTTCTGTTCTAAGGCTGAGCAAGCCAGGGGCTGAATGGCAAGCTGATGGGAGCGTTTAGCCTCACTGCTGTGTTTCCAGCCCTGCTCCGACCCAAGTCCTTCGCCCCTCCACCGACCTCTGGGAACAGGACGCCCCGGCCCCGAGCCATTTCCTTGCCTCCGAGCTTAGTCAGTAGCCAGCGGAGGCCAGCTGCCCCGGCAGGGTCTCTCCGTGCTGCTCTGTGCCCTGCTCTTAGCTCCACGTCCTCAGCTCAGGAGACCTCGGGGCTGTGCCTCTGTCCCTGTGTCTTGGGTGGTCACCGGTCAGTTCTCTCCCAAATGCTGCTGCGCAGCGGCTGGCAGGTGACTCTTAACGGTCTCATCCTCCCCAGCATGGAAAGACCGATGTCATCCTTGCTACCGTGTCACAGCTGTAAGCACATGTCCCCACTCCACGTTTTACAGACATTTATGTCATAAACACCTGAGGGGCTGCCACTTTTCTGGTTGCACCTTTTTTTTTTTTTGTGGTACCAGGGGTCGAACTCACTACCTTGCACTTGCAAAGCAGGCGCTTATGCCACTGAGCTAAATCTGGGCCCTGGTTGCACCATTTTTGACGCCTTCAGTTTGCTGTTTCGAAGACATCGTGACAAGTAGTGACAGAGACTGCCCTGTTTCAGCCTTGGGCAAGCTCTCTCTCACACACTCACAAAGACTTGCAGCGGTCAGGTATGGTAGAATATTGTCTCTATTTTAGCGTATAAACTCTGAAGTTCAGAGCAGTAAGGTGAGTGGCTCCCCAGCTCACAGTGGAGGGTAGACTCTCCAGCATGCCTTTGTCCCTTCCAAGCTGCCTGACACGTCCTGTTCCGAACGATGTCCCATCCCAAGCAGCTGACACCAACATGATTGTGTGGTCAGAGGGCTAATGTGAGCGGGAGACCTCGGCAATGCTGGCAGCACCATCCACCCAGAGGACCCCTGCTTTCTTCAGGGGACCCCGACGCTTGCCTCCTGCTGGCCCATCGGCCCTGGCCGGAAGCAGCTCCGGACACCGGAGTGGCACAGATGAACTCCGGCTTGGTGCCCGGTGCGTGTGCATCTCTTGTCCAGGGATCTTTTTCTGTCCGGGCTGCGAGACAGACCCTGGTTCTGGGAGACGCAGCTTCAGCCCCTTCACCACCTGCCCAGTGCCAGTGCCAGCTCTCCGGCTCTGCAGTCGTCTTTGAACTCCTTTTCTGTGCCGCACGCCAGCAGCAGTGTAGCTCTCTGTGATCTCGCCAGTTGGGTGCTGTGGCCATGACGGGTGAATCTGAAGGCGTTAGACCTTGTACCGAGGCCATTACCCCACTTAGAGACCCGGACTCATGAGCGCGCCCTTCCCCCAACCCCCACAGCGCGCAAGCTCACTAATTAGAGCAGGAGCTGAGCGTGATGGTTTCTTTGGACGGTGCTAGGTCTTTGCTCATAATTACTGCTAAGTGACCCCAGGGTGAGAGGTTTGAATGGCCTGAAAGGAAGCGCCCGCCCCTGTAAATTCACTTTTCTCTTTCTCCGGGTTGTTTTTGAGTCCCTAAAATTCCCAGCTATAATCCACTTAAGCTGACCTTCAAGGCAGGGGGGTGCAACAGCAAAGTGCTGGGCTCCGGGGCTGAGCCCCAGCTCCAGGGACGGGCTCTGCTGCCTACCGCCTGATGCGGAACCAGGCATTGGGCCCTACCTCGGTTTCCCCATCTGGACACCTGAACAGTAAATGGGCTCACACACATCAGACGCTTAGGCTGTGTCGCACACACGGGCTTCACACGCGGGCAGTCACGTGTGTCACAGCCAAGAAACACCTCTGGCCTCTGTTTTGCATGGGCACCCACTGCTGCTGTGCCCTGCAGGTGAGTGTTATGGGTCGCTGTCACTGCCCCAAACTCCTGTGCTGAAGCCGCAGCTCCCGGTTCCTCAGAAGGCAGCAGCCGTATTCGGAGACGGCTTTTAAAGAGGCGATCGAGTCCAAACAAGATCATGGACATGCGAGTGCCCCTGCAGGACCATGGGCCTCAGAGGGGAGCACAGGTGTGGGGCTCACACAGGAAGACACGGAGGAGATGTGGGCCAAGCTTGGGCAGAGAGGAACCCAGCGCTGCTCCCGCAGAGATCTCCACCCTCCGCCTCCAGTTCGCACTGAGCCGCTGGGCGGTGTCCCTTCGTACAGCAACCTGAGGAGACTGAAATGCACATGGTGACAGCGCTACTCTCTCCCCCAGGAGCATCCCTACGCAGGGGAGCGGGGACAGGGACAGAGACTCATGAATGCCCGCCCACTGACACAAATGCTCATGCAAGGCCAAGTCGCAGGACAGGCAGCGTGGTAGCGGGCAGAGGAGCACCAAGAGGAATCCTGCGCCTTTCTGGTGGCCGTGACCTCCCTCCCTCCCTGTCTGTCCATCCCTCTCCCCTCCCACTCCTCCTCCTGTCTTTCCCTCTGCACCTCCACCCTGGTCCTTTGTGCTTCCCCAGCACAACTAGCAGGAAGCACAGTCCCACGTGTGCCCTGAAGACGGCATCCTGAAGGGCCTGGACGATCGTCGGGAAGGGACCTCATTCCTGCAGTCTGGGGCGCTCCTGACCCCGTTAGCTGTGACCGGAAGCTTCTGCAGACCACTACGTGGGAAGGAGAGATGTGGGCAGCCACCTGGAGGAGGTGCTGTGCTCCGCGAAGCCACCACACCGTCACACAGCCAGGGCGCAGACGTCTGTCGGAAACTTGCTGTGCTGTGGCTGGCATTTGGCACCTCGTGGTCACCGAGCCAGAGCGCCGAGCCAGAGTGGCCTCCACCTTCGGGGCCAGAAATGCCGGGGTGAGAGTGCAGCTTGTGGGTCAGAGACCTGAGGGTTTGGTACGATGTGCTCTCCCATCCACTGTGTGACCTCGAACGTGTCACAGCCCCTGTGCCCCTTGGTATCCCTGTCAGTGAGGAGCTAGGACAGCCTGGCTGAGGTGACCTGAGGCCTCACTGCACTGGGACACGGGTACCGAGCACGTGTTGGCAGTGGTCACTGTGCCCAAATGTGACAGCCCTTTCCTCTGTGCACTTCTCCTCCAGGCGGAGTTCTCCGAGCTGAACCTGGCTGCCTACGTCACTGGGGGCTGCATGGTGGACATGCAGGCGGTGAGGAACGGCACCAAGGTGGTGAGGTAAGTGGCGTGGAGATTCGGGGCCTCCCGAGAGCTGCAGGACCTCCTGCAGGGTGTCTACCCCGGCGTGGGTGTCACCATGACATACACGGCCAGGCCATGAATGTGATGTCCAGAGCGAGGCTGGGACCTGCAGTGGGGACCTGGACTCCACTCTGCTGCGGCGCTTTGTCCCTTGCTCTTCTCTCGCTGCGTGGTGACAGCTGCACCACAGTGGGCGTTGTGATGTTTTTCCCAGCTCCCCTGGGGGTGGCCCAGGTCACCCTAGAGGTGGGCAAATTTGGAGGTCAGAGGGGAGGCACCGAACCCCACTTCCCACAATGCGGTTCAGAGTCCCTGGACCACCAGACCCGAAAGTGCTGGACTTGGAGTTTCAGAAACTGCAGAGCTGGACAGGAAAGGCGGGGATACATCATGGACAGAAATGACTGTGTGTGCACTCAGGGCCACCAGAGCAAGGCTATGTGGACAGTCTCGCCAGCACCTGGGGAATGACGCCCAGGCTCTGGGTTTGATGAGGGTTCGTGTGGCCGGGGAGGGGGGGGACTCAGATTCGGGATGGCGGGAACGGAACCAGTGGCACAGTGGTGTTGGAGGAGGGATGTGGCCCCCTCGGGTGGTGCGGGAAGGAGAAGGGCATGCTTAGACAGGAAGGAGTGCCCCTGCCTGTGAACACAGGGCCACAGCGCGGCTCAGTGGCAAATGATGGTCACACAGGTGACTCAGAAGTCACTCACTGGGCTCCCACTCTGGACCAAGAGGGACATGGCGCGGCTTTCTGTTTCCAGTAGTGGTGGATGGACTACTCAGGTCACGGTGTCCACTGAAGCCAATTTAAAGATGGTTACCCATTTTATAATGGGAAAACACCATCAAAGAGCCGGTGTGACAGTAGGGATTACCAGGAGGATAGGAATGGGACAGTGGTCCCCAGGGAGATAAATGAACACAAAAGCCAGCTGTGTCCAGGGAATTTTGCTAAGTCATACACATTTGAAAAGCATTGTCATAGCCTGGGGGAGGGACAGGGCCACTCCTAGTACAGCACATGATGATGCGGGCCCTTCCCGGTCCATGAGGAGACCCAAAGGCCACCCTTCAAGGTGACATGAGTCAAACTCAGATGAGGTCTCAGGGATCCCTGCAGGATGGAACACAGTCGGGATACCCAGGCCTTCCAGAAGCCTGGAACGTGAAACCTGGTGTGGGAAACCCCTGCACCAGCAGCAACAGCAAATCCCACGGAGAGGACACTTTGACCCGAGGCTTCAGGGAGTCCCAACCCTGTGCACACAGCCAGGAGAAGCAGGCACAAGTGCCCCAGAGCAGAGGAGGTGGGCACGGCGGGCCGTGGGACAGCTAGTTCATCGGCAGCACTGCACACTGGGGTCACCAGGTGCAGAGTTTTAATGGGAAAAATGTATCAGGGTGGACAAAACCAGGTTTGAAGATACCATCAGTTGTCAGGCCTGTGGTGCATGCCTGTAATCCCAGCAATCAGGAGGCCGAGGCAGGGGAACTGCCGAAAGTTCAAGACCAGACTGGACTGCATAGTGTGTTCAAGGCCAGCTTGAAGTATGTAGTGAGACCCTACCTTAAAAAAAGAAAAAAATTTTATATATATATATATATATATATATATATATATATATATGACATATATATATTTACATATATATATTTTACATATATATATATATGTAAAATCTTTCTTCAGATAACTTGAAGCTGTCAAAAGTGATGACAAGTTTAAAAACAAACCAACAAAAAAGTGGAACTTCTTGCAATGAAACCCTAACAGCCAGAGTGACGGGGTGCACCGTGTTTGAGAGCAGGCTGGGCTGCGGAGGGCTGTGGATGAGCGCACAGCCGGAGGAGCGACCCTGGTGAAGGAGGCGCAGAGAAGGAAGATGGGAAAGCAGGAGAGTTGGCAACACCAGGAGGAGGGTCCCCTCGTCACAGGGGTGTTGGAGAGGACCGAGCAGAGGCAGTGGAGCGGGAAACGGTGCTGCGGAAAGATGCCAGATCACCAAACCAGACTCTGGACGACCCCAGGCGGGATAAGTCAGAGCTCTGGGCTGGGACACAGAACCGGAACTTCAGAAAGACGAATGTCTCGCCCAGGCGGACAAGCACAGGGTAGATTTCATTGTCCAGACAGAGCCGGTCTTCGGCGTGCCGACGGAATTCACTGGAAGCAGACAAAACCACTCGCTCACAGCCGAGGCAGAGACCCTTGCCGAGGGAAACTGAGGCATGGGGTTTAAGCCAAGGCAAAATGCGCCCGGGTGGCACCGAGCTGTGGAGCCTGCGAAGGGAAGGTGTTGAGTGTCAACGGCGCCACCCTCCAGGGACAGCGAGACAGCATCCCGAGGCTGGGCCCTGTGTGCGGCGGAAGGCTCCCTGGACACGGGGTAGCAGGGCGGGGCCGCGCGTCCAGGGGCCTTCGAAGGGGACAGGAAACATACTGATGAAAAGCAGAGGATGCAGGAGGTCATTGCTAGGGTGACCTAAAGACAACAGCAAGAGGGGAAATAAAGTAGTAAAGGAAGGAAGGCAGGGAGAGGGAACCAGCACAGGGCTGATGTGGTAACTGCACAGGGCCACGGCCCAGAGCCCTGGGGCCCGCTTCGGGCCCATGCGGGCAGGACCGCTCATCGGCCGCGCTGAGCTCTCTGGCCGCATCCACCACCCCCTGCTCCCCAGCCTCATCCTGCTCCCCTCACGCTCAGAGCCTGCAGGAGAGCTCTGCTCAGGACAGGGCAGCCTGGAACCCTGAAAATGCATTTCTACCCTCACCCCGTTCCTCCAGGGCTGTGGGCCCACCCGCCCTGGGGCGCCCCTTCATGGTCATTGTGAGAACTGCAGCCTCCACCCAGTCCCCTGGGGTGGTTAAATACTGGCATCCCAGGTGACTAGCAGTTACATTAAACATGGGTAGGTCAGATGCTTTAATTAAAGGACAGGGACATCAGAGTAAATAAACACTCAAGTGATATAAAACAGAAGAATACAAAAAGTTGACAGTGTGTGCTGGCACATTCCTATCATCCCAGCTGTCAGGAGGCTGAGGCCAGAGAGTCACAAGTTCAAGGCCACCCTGGGCTACATAGCAAGACTGTCTCATAAACAAAAACTAAGAACCAAAAAGAAAAAAATCAAGGGATGGGAAAATATGGCACAAAACTACCAGATGAAGGAAAGTGCGCCCTGCAGGGCCGTTACTATGAGGGGGAAGACTTCCAGGTGACATGGGTTACTAAGAAAAGGTGGTGATTTGTCACGATCAAGGATTCATCTACTAGGAAGAAGTAATATTTAATGTAGTAACAGTATAATTAATGATTAACATTATATCAGGGGGTTGAGTTGCCTTCCTTCAGAACCTGAGGAAAGGCCATTGGCTGTCCACATGGGCTGCAGCTGGGCTCACCTGGTGTCTGCCCCACCCCAAGGCCGGGCAGTGCGTTGGCCCCTCCTGCTGGACGCTCAGAGCCAGTGTTTCTGAAACTTCTGGGTGACCGTGGTGAGGGCCAAGGTGGAGATGCCAGGGTCTTTCTAGTGACGGCCAGCACTGGATCGGGTCAGCTGCAAACCCGGGGTCCCTGCACCCGGCTGTGCTGTCTGAGCTCGGACACTGCCACAGAGGAGATCTCCTGAGGCTCGTCCCGGGCCTCCTTGGTTTATACACGTGTTCACCGCAGTGTTCCACTCTTTTTCTGTGCAGAGATTTTGCTGAAGAGTGGGTTCCCACCAGGCAGGGCTGCAGGTGGGGCCAGGGAGTCTGAATTTCCTGCATCGCCCAGGCGCAGCCTGCGCTTCCAGTCTGCAGCCCTGCATGAGCATCAGGGAGGTGGCTTGCTCTGGAGGCCTCGGTGCTGCTGGTGGGAGCCCACACTTGGCAGGGCCAGGCCAGGGAGAACTGTGCCAAGATTGCCAAACCCTGGCTGCAGGGCCCGGCGGATCTTGAGGTTCCCACTGCCCCGGGCCAGGAGGACGGTGCGACCTCAGCTGGGCAGCTCCTGGGCACTAGGGGCTGCTCCTCAGGTGGGCCCAGCCGCCTGCCCAGCTGTGTTCACCCCAGTGGATGTGGTGAGCAGAGCCCTGGGCTCACAGAATCTTCTTTCCAAGACACTGAGGCGTCACGCCCGAAAGGCCCTGAGTGTCTGTGTGTGCCCTGAGCAAGGCCTGGAAAACAGGGAGACGGGTAGTCGCTGCTCGCCAGGGTGGGGGAAGAGCCAGTGAAGCATCACCCCACGTCTCTTTAAGGGCACTTCCGGGAGAGATGACATCGAGCAGCAGCCATGGCGAAGATCACCTCTCCCCAGTATCAGCCCTGTCCACTCTGGGCCACCACCAGGAAGAACAGCAGAGCAAGCCTGGCCTGCACTGAGGCCCTCTTGTCCTGCTCTGTGGCCTGCACACCCTGTGTCTTGCATAAGGGTCCCTCTGTTCTCAGGCCTTGGCCCAGAAGTTGGACCATGAGCCTCTAGGTCCCCAGGCCATCGAGCTTGAGTGAGCCACCCTGACTTCGGGGTTCTCCGGCTGCAGACGGCAGAGCCCAGGGCCCTCCGTCTCCACCTCCCGAGTGCCAGCTCCGAGGCGCACTTCCCCTACACAGGTCCTGCCCGGCACAGGAGGCCAGGCTGTGGGGACAGCAGCCACTGCGGCCTTCTCCAGCATCCGTCCCTTCTGCTCTGCTTGGGGCGCAGCATTTAGATTTGTGTCAGGGCAACCCTTGATGACAGTGCGTCGGAAGACAAGCGGGGACCCAACCAAGCAGTGGGACCAAACCTCTCGGGAGACTTCTGCTGAACTCTTGGGTACGAGGCAAGAGCTCTTCCAGGCCGTGCAGCTTCTGGGGTGGCCGCCTGGAGACGACAGAGCTGCGGGTGGTCCCTGTCTCCTCGGGAGAATGAGCAGCTCAAGATGGTGCCAAGCAAAGGAAGCCCAGAGGAAGGCAGCGACCTGACGCTGTTGCGCACATCTGCGGATCTGCACGCAACCCAAACGCCGGCCAAAGAAATCTCTTTTAGTTTACGCCAGCTTGAATTACGCATAGCAAATTCGTGCGTTGTTATTTATTTAACAACATTTTTACAGCATTTCCTACGTGCAGGGCGCTGTTCCAAGCACTTAACATCTATTAACTCGGCTCGTCCTTCAGCAGCCCTGCCCCGGGCTACGGCCGGGGAGGTCGCAGCACCGAGAGGGTGTGTGACGGAGTCCAGGTGTCCAGCAGGTGAGCCAGGGTCCCGCACAGCCTGTGTGTGGCGCCACCACTGGCACTGCCTCGCAGCAGGGCGCAGCACCCGAGTCCGAGCTGCTGTCAGAGGGCTGAGCTCCTCGCCATGTGCGGTACCCAAGTGGATCAGACAGCCGTGGGAGGGAAGCAACAGAGAGGGTCCGGGCATCTGGCTCTTCATAGGGAAAGGGGACGTTAACCCCACTTACGACCACCATGTGCCCCAGGCCTGTGCTGAGGGCTGTGTGTAAGGCTGATCTCATCCTCACGCGGCGATGTCTGACAGCAGAGGGCAGAGCGGCCTGGTGGGAAGCACGCGGCGGCTGTGGAGCTCACTTCCGGGTGGTGTCCGGGATGGCAGCAGGCTGATGGTGGCATTGGGTGGGTGTGCAGACGGCCTGGTTGGCCTGGCTTAGAAGCAGTCGGGTCTTGCTCCAGCTCACAGAGTCAGTGCCAGGTCACGTGGCTGCGTGCTTTGGGCCTGGAGCAGTGCTGCACAGCATGGTGGGAACGGAGGGCTCGCCCACTGCAGCCAGGAAGCACATTCCAAAATCTGAAGTGCTCTGAAATTGCAAACTCTGGGAGCCCTGATACAGCCCCACAGTGGGAACTGTTTCCTGCCCAGCGTTCTGTGAAATGCTGCATGCAGTTACCTGCAGGCCGTGTGGATAGGGGTGCGTTCGGCAGTTACGTTTCCTGCTTAGACCTGGGTCCTGGCTCCGAGGTCTGAACATGCACATTCCACACCTTACAGCCCAGGTGCAAAACACAAAGGTCTCCATGTGAGCCGCCCGACCTCAGCACAGGGGTGAGGGGTCCCCAGCCATGCCCTCTGAGCCTGCGCTTCCTCTTGGCGGGCACAGGAGTAGGGTGCATCGAGCCCCTCTGCTGTTGATTCTGAGGGCCACTCCGGGAAGTGCCCCTGGGGTCTGCGCAGGGACGGGGCACCCCCCAGACCCAGTTATGTCACGTGTAGGCACCACGTGGCGTTCTCCCGCCAGCAGCGCTGCTGCCCATGGTGACTGACTGACTGACAGTAGCACCTGGCATGGGACAGTGGGGTGCTGCAGATGCCCTCGTGGCACTGCCTGGAGCTTCACCTGCTGAGCAGACAGCCCAGCAGCAGGATGTTCACTGGCACCCCTGGCTCCCAGGCACTGTCCCAGCCACATGTCCTCAATGCTGCGTCCCTTGTGCTGGAGCCGGTGGTGGAAGGTGACTGCCGTTTCCCAGGTCTGCCAGGCACACCCTGCAGAGGGTCAAGACTGCTTCTCCCAGTTGGCGCCCAGCTCCTGGCACCAGGCCAAGTCCACTGCAGGCCTTGGCGGCCAGCTGACTGCACACAGCTAGGAGCCCTGGGCAGGGCAGACTCGGGGTGCAGCTTGCAGCAGGTGTGGAAGGGGACGGGTAGGTCCCAGAGCTGGGCACATGGTCCTCAGGGGCCGGGCCTCTGCCAGACCGCCGCGGGACACTGGGCCTGGTGGAGGTGGGGCGTGGGAACGGGCGGCAGTGGCACGGACAGCCAGCCAGCAGCCAACGGTCCAGTCCCAGCTCCCAGGGCAGAGCTGCAGGCCCGACTCCCAGCATTCCCAGCACCACAGGACAGCACAGCCTGTGGTCTGGCCGGACCCCTCCTGGGCAGCTCTGGCTGCCTGGCAGCTTCTCACCAGGTCCCTTGGCCTCTGGCTGGCATTTGTCCCCTTCTCATCTCTAAATGTCCTCACCCGGCTGCCCGGGCCTCTAGGAGGTGGACCTGGTCCCCTGTGAGAGAGCGGAAGGGACCCCGCCTGGGCCAGCACCCCTGATGCCCTGAGCAGTTGGCTCCAGTTGTTATGGATTCCAAACCAGGCCACCCTCACCTGGACAGCACTGCGGTGTCGGGCCCCGGATCAGCCGCCTGCCGCCCCTACTGGACGCTTGTCCTCTGCGCCAGTTACAGCTCCCTCCTGCTCCCAGGTCCCTCACTGTAAGAGGGGGACAGAGTGTTTTGGGGACTCAGTGAAGACAAGGTGTTCCTAGACACCCCTCTGCCCTGGCCTCGCCCTCCTCCCCAGATGCATCTTGGGACTTCCAGGGGCCCCCACTCCAGGCAGCCTGGTGCAGGAGACCCAGACAGGTCCGGGCGGCCCACGAGCCATCTTTTCACTACTTAAATGTCCCAGTCTGCCTCAAAAGTCTGCGGATCCAAGCTCCACGGCTGTCACACTCTCCTGTGAGGTGACAGCGGGAGCCTGTGCCCTGCTTAGGAGCCCCACGTCCTGCTGACTGGCACAAGCTGCCTGCTCTGGTGGCCCAGGGGCTGCATCTGGTTGCACTGCACCTGGAGGTTCCCCTACTCACAGATCGCACAGTTTTAACAATGGGGCTGTGCCGGGGACACCAGGCACCTAGAGGAAGCCACGGGGTCTGCTGGGGTCTGGACAGGTGACCACACCTCTGCTGCTGCACCCCCCACCCTGTGTGGTGGGTGGGCCCCTGACAGACTCGCCCGTGTGCAGGGTGAGTCACAGCGAGCCAGAGAAATGTGAGGTGCTGTGTTGAGACAAGCAGTTCTTTGGGGTGCTTCCTGGTCTTGCTGACTGGGGACGTTCCTGTACCATTTAGCCTATTTCCTGACACAGGGGCAAAGATCCCTCCACCACAGGTTTATCCCGATGGCCGTGAAGTGTTTGACAGTGCGGTCAGCTGTGGCACGACCAGCCTGCCCTCAGAAGGGAGCCGGCAACCTGGGTGGGACAGGGCATCTGGCACTGCCGGTGTGTCCTGCAGATGGGGTGCACGTGTCCAGGTGGGGTACATGGCTGAGTCCCTTGCCAGCTTTTTCCTGATCTGCTCCCCAGCACTCCTCTCCCATGCTGCTTCTGCCTGTGTCTCAGCTCCCCATTGCTCTGTAACAAGGAGCCCCAAATCTGTGTGGTCTGCACCCACAACCATCTCAGTGGCTTCCAGAATTCGGGTCTGGGACTGGGGCAGGGCTGGGCTGGGTGGCTCCCTGCTCCACACGGTGATGCCTGGGGACATCTGCTTGCCTCGGGGCATTGTGGGACTGGGTGAGGCTGGGCATGGTGTGCTCAGCTGGCTCCCAGGGCTCCTCTGAACACTGCCCTCTTCTCCACCTGGTGATGGGCTTTCTCTGGGCCACATGGTCCTGAGACAGCTGGGCTCCTGCTCTGGCAGCTAGGTTTCACAGGGCTGAGTGACAGAGGGCCTGGGGACACAGGTGTCTTTCAGTGCACCCAGGAGCAGCCTGGGTGTCTCTCCTGCCGCATCCAAGTGTCCAAACATGGACACCAGGCCAACCTGGGTTTAAAGAGAATGGCCTGCATGATGGAAGGGATGGTGAGGAGTTCGAAGGCATGCTAATGTCTGTCTCCCTTCCACCGTCCTCCAGCGGCCAGAGGGACTCCTCCAAGGACACTGGATGCCAGGAGCGTGGTTAAACCTCCCTCTCAAACTGCCATGGCCTGCAGGCCCTGTGGGGGTGAGCGTCACACTCCTGTTCACCTTCTCCCCTCTGTCCCACAGAGACCTGTTAGATCAAGCCTGGCCCCAGGCCCTGCCTTGCTGTCCCCTGCTGGGAGCTGTCTGTGGAGTCACTGCTGTCCCTCAGTGCTTCCCTGCACCCCTGGTGGCTCCGTGCTCTCTGCTCCTCACTCACCTCCGTACCTGTTCCCAGAAGGCAGCAGCTACACCTGTGCTGCGGGTCAGGCTGTTCCGCATGCCCGGAGTGGCAGCTGGGCCTGTGGGCGGGGTGAGTGACCAACTATTATAGATCGCTTTTTAAAAAAAGTTCGCCTTTGGGCCCACCTTCCCTGCCATGGGAGGTCCCTGCAGACAGAGACCTCCTCCTGCCTTTCTTTGCAGCCCCACTGGGGGCTGGGCATGTACCCCGTCCCTTCTGGAAGTGCTGTTTTCTTCTTTGGAAATCCCGGAGGCCGCCTTGTCTTGAGCACATACCAAATCCTCCCTGTTGGCCGCATCTTCTGGGAAACCAGTGAGTGCCTGTTTTCTGGTTTAATCCTCAAAACAGCACCATTCGATGCAACCCGTTCCTTCCCAAGGTTACAGATGGGGAAACTGAGTCACAGAGCCATTGCATAACTTGCCTGCAGTCACATGGGTGCCAGGCAGGTGGGCTCCTCGGCTGCACCCCACATGGCTGCTCCGCCTGGGGCTGTGGTTTGCTGTCCCTGCTGCGGGTGCTCACCAGGTCCCAGATCCCTGGAGCTCTGTCCTGTCGCTTTCCTTTCGGTCTGCACTGTCATTTCCATGGGGAACAGGTTACCCTTCCTGTGCCTCAGTTTCCCCACAAGCAAGAAGGTAATAACTGGTATCTGAGGAAGGCGGAGCGTGGAAGGAGCTCACTCACCAGTGCGCACAATCCCAGCTCTTCCCTCGGCTTCCTGGGCCTGCGTCGGAGCCACAGCTGCGGCCTGCGACCGGCACTGCTCTGCTGGGGAACAAGGAGGCTTTTATGGCTTTTGCTGGCCTCTGCCAGTAAACAGCGGGCCTGCTGCAGATGCCACCGCACTGCTCCCTGGCCCAACAAAGGGCCCTGTGTCCCCACACCGCCCGCCACCACGTCCTGTCTCGGCCGTGTGAACCAGTGCTGCTGAGCCGGCCTTGCTTGCACACTGTCACCTTGCAGTCCAACCCCTGTCCCCGACCGAGACCCTGAGGCTGCCCGCTGTCCTCCTCCCGGTCACTGATAGATGTTCTCGTTTGCAGGCAGTTTCAGGCTCCAGGTAAAACCCAGCTGCCCTGGGCCCTGCCCAGGCTCCCCAGCCCCTTCCGTGCTACCCGGCGGGGACCCCGCTATGCTCGTGACCCTGTGGACAGGGTGGTCTCCCCAAGCCCACTCTGAATGCAGCAGCACCCATGAGTCCAAATGCACCAGGATGTGCACCCACATGGCAGCGTCACCCAGCACCCCATGTCCACACTACCCTTGCCCCCAACATTTCCCCCGGCTCCGCCCTTGCGGAACCACGGATCCTGGCACTGTGCAGGGTGCTGCCTTTGCAGCGAGGGCTTTCCCAGGACGCAGTCTCCAGCCCCGTGGTCTGCACATGGCCACGCCAGGCTCCTCCCTGTCCTCTTTGTCAGCTGCATCAGCGTCTGCTGTGACCCCAGCCCTGGGCCCCGCACATTCTGGCCCTGTGCCTTCCCCAGCTCCCCTAAACCCTGCTGCTCACTGCGGCTTTGTCTTCTTACTGACTTCAAGAAGGGGGCTCAAGGCATTGGCCCTGGGCAGCAGCCAGGCCGGGCTGTGCTCTGTCCGCCCCGTGCTCCCTGTGTGGTCACAGTGACCGGCTGCTCCGCGTGGACAGACACGGAGGCTGAGACGGTTCCTGCCCTCACCCTCGCCCACAGCATATGCCCAGCAGAGCTGCTGGAATCCAGCTGCTTCCCCTGCCCTGCGTGCTGCAGCAGGTGTTGGGGCCTGTCAGGACTGACAGGGCCAGGGCTGTCTGGGTGGGTGGGCTGGTGACGACCCGTGCCCAGGGTCAGGGGCCAGGGGTCAGCGAGGGGCTGCCACCATTTCAGTGCAGTGGTCACCTGCCATTGGGCGATGACAGCCCTTGTGCAGCGTGCGATCTGGCTCCGGTTCAGCACCCAGGGAGAGCCTCAGGGCTGCCTTTCATTACCTCCCTGGGTGCCGGGAAAGAAGGACAGAAAGAGATAGAGTGCTTCCTGACCGTGAGCCTGCACCCCGGCCCCTTATGGGCCCCACGTGGGGGCAGCGTAGGCTGCAACTACGCTGCATCTCCCACCGGGCTGACCTGGTTCTCTCTGCACTGCCCCCACCCAGCGCTGAGGTGGAGGCCTCGGGGCCTCCGGGTGAGGTCGAGCAGCTCTCACGCTGTGCAGGGGCAGTGGCCCTCCACGCGGGGTGGAACTCAGCTTGTGCCCTGCTCCCCTGTGTTCTGCTGCCCAGGCCAAGGGGAAGCTTCACTGGGCCTTGAGCAGCCTGGAGTTCAGGTCTCATGACCTGTGTGCCCGGGGTGCTTGTTTCGCCTCTCTGAGCCTCAGCCCCGACGTCTGTGAGGCCGGAAGTGCAGGAAGATGCGTCTGACCTGGGCGGTGGGGCGGCAGCAGCTCCTTCCTGTTGCATGCTGCTGCGCCCGTCTGGGGACTGGGTCCCTCGGCCTCTCCACACAGATTTCCGGATGCTGAGCGGAGGCCCACTGGGCTTAGCTGAGGTGCTCCGGGGTCACGCGCCTTGCAAGGGGTGGAGCAGGACGTGGGTGAGGGCCCCGTGCTGGCTCCCACCGTGCAGGACGCGGAAGTCAAGTGCTTGGCGAGCCCTGGGCGCTGCCAGGGCCAAGGTTGCTGCAGATCAGCCCATGCATCATATGGTTCTCAAACCTCGTGCCTCGGGCGCCCTGCTGGCCTCACGCAGGTCAGTGCAGAGTGGGCAGGCTGCCCCGTCCGGACTCCGTCTTGCTTTCAGTCTGTTTGCGCGGTAAAATTCCAAGTAAAATGTGTCTGAGAAGCAGCTCGGGGCCAGAGGCCTGAGGAGCGAGTGCTCCTGTGCGCGGTTGGACCCATGAGCCGAGGTGCAGGCGAGCATAACGGGCAAAGGCGCTCGGCAGGGGACCAGCACTGGCGGGCAGCTCCCTGGCTCCACGAGTTGGTGGCTTCTCGCTCCGGTCTTGTGTGGCCCTTGAGAGTGGCAGCCCAGACACTGTGCCCTGCTCCTGAGCCCTGGGCCCTGGGCCCCGGCCCAGCACACAACTGCATCTGTGGCCGCTGCCAGAGCCATCCTGCCTCTTCCCACGGGACACCCAGTCCTGAAGACTGGCCCGGCTCAAGGTGCTCTTGGGAAGGAAGGACCTGTCTGGAAAATACTCGCCCTAGTGTTGCAGATTCAGGCCGCAGCCAGGGGACCAGCCCGGCCAGAGGCGGCTACCGGGAGTTGAGGCTGTCCTGGTGAAGACTGCGTCTGTCCCGGCCCCTGGGAGCACCAAGACAGAACACACACGGTGGATTTGGGGTCCACCTCCTTCACGGTGACGAGAACGGCTCCCTTCACGCAGTGGCTCTCCCCAAGGTCAGCGGTCCTGCGGATGGGGAGCTGGGACTCAGGCCTTGTGCTTGCTCCGGGCCCCACCCAGCTCCAGGCTGCGAAGAAGCAGGATTGAACCAGGACTCCCTGAACCCCAAGCCCTCACGCTATGGTGAAGACCAGGTCCTGCCGAGGGTTGGGCAGGGGAGCTCAAGCCGAGGACTTGTGCTGGACCTAGAGACCTTTGAGAGACTGGGACTTGGGACAGACGGAAACTTTCAGCCTACTATCTGATTCAGGCTGCGAGACCTGGTTCCCTTCGCAAGAGAACTCCAGGAGCCTGGGCTCGGACTGGATGGGACGGAAAGGACGGGCCTGTGCAAGGGGGTCTGTCCAGGGATCCTCGGGGCTCCAGTGGTCTCCCTGGTGTTCCAGGGCACCGCGTGCCCCCATTCACCCAGCAGACACAGATGGAAGCCCTGTAGGTCCAGGGTGGGGTCACGAGCGCTGGTCTTTACAGTTACCTGCTCCAGGCTCTGTCCCAGGCTGCCTGCCATGGGCATGGCTCCACTCTGCGCTTCCTGCTGAGCGCTGGGTTCACTGCCACGGGTCCAGGCAGTTGTGCCCAGAGGGCCAGGAACCTGGGGTGGGCAGGGAGACATAAAGATGCTCATGCCCTCTTCCTGACCAGACTCCGCCCAGGCTCAGGGCCACGTGGGGGTCAGTAAAAATGTTATTACAATAAGGAGTCGCATTGCCCTGAGTCCCTCCAAATACCCCCACCCAAGGCTTATTCCATTGCTCTTGCTGATTTCCAAAGCAGCTCTGGAGTCCTCTTTTCTGAGTGTCTTTACGTGAATTGTCCTGGCTGCCTCGATGTCCTGGATCAATTAAAATGTTCCACTTTCCTGGTCACTTTGACTTCAGGGAAGAGCCAGGGTTGCTCGGTGTCCAATCCCATGAGTGAGGGCGGAGACTCGGTTTTACCAGCCGCCTTTCTGTTGGTTTCACTGGGCAGCAGGCATCAGATAGCTGGTCACCTTGTAAAGACCCTCAGGAAACAGGACTTCGAGCTGCTGCAGCAAGTGGCGAGAAGGATGGAGCAAGCATGTCTGAAGCGAGGAGTACTGGGTTAGCGGCGGTGCTATGTGTTGGGACTTTTTAACTCACACTTTCACCATCCTCCCTTGATCATCCCGCATACGTGGCTCTTAGCATCTCACTGCGGGCTCAGTGAGGGTTCGAGCTAGAGTGAGGCTGTGTGTCCCTTTGCTTGATACCTAAAGTTTATTGAATACAACTGGGTAGGAAACAACTAAAGTGGGGGTTTCAGTTTCTCTTTTATCTTCAAAAAAAACCCACCCATGCAAGCCTGGTTGCCTGACTAAATGAAGTAATGTGGAAAAGCATCTAACAGAATACTGCTTTCTTTTATAAAAGTAGAGGAGAGGACAGGTGGAAGAGATGGTGGGGTCACCCAGTTCCCCCAGGGATCCCACAGATGAGACAGGACAGGAGGAGCTTGCAGTTGGGGTCCTCATTGGAACCCCAGAGCACAGCAAGGACGGCCACTTTCCCAGTCCCCGGGGAGAAGTATAACTTGGGCCACTTCGGTGAGCAGGACTGGGGGCAGCATCTGTGTTCTCCCAGAGCCCAGTGAGAAGGCTGAGCTGGTGGGACCAGAGCCTTTCCCCACCCAGGGTGTCCTGCAGTGGGTGAGATGCCCAGCCCAGTGGGTGAGGCAGCGGAAGGAAGAGACTGTCCCACGTTACCTGTGCACGTGCCTTGTAAGATCCAAAGACTCGACCTTTTCTGCTTCTGTGGAAGAAAGTGGACAAAATGTATACAAGTGCGAGCAGCGTGCCTCTGAATGCCGAGTTCTGCTCTTGCCTGGGGTGTCAGGAGAGGGTGATGGTTGTGAAGAAGGCCCACTTCTCACTGAAGAGTCTGGGGCGGCATTCAGCGTGTGCCTGGTGCTGAGTTGGCTCCCTGGGTGTTTGTCTCAGGCTGCATCACTCCTCATGGTCGCCAGCATCCTCTGCAGACTGCCTGCCTCTGCTCACCAAGGGCTGTGGAAAGGTAGGGGATGTGTGGAAAACCATGCAACACCGTCACCAGCATCCCACCCACCCGATTGGCCAGAATCAAGTCACATGCTGCACCTAAGCACAAAAGCTGCTGGCAATGTAGTCCAGCCTGGTCCCAGGGGCAAGAAAGGAAGTCAATTCAGACAAGTAGCTAGTCAGGGCCATGCTTTGTAACTTCGAGCAAGTTTCTTTTGTGACCCATCTTTGATGGGGGGCATGGGACCTGTGCATGTCATCGGCCTGGGCTAACGATCCAGGGAAGAATGTGGCAGTCAAAGGGCTCTAAAACAGCAAAAGAGCTGAGCTGAGACCTCTGTTACTGTCACCACCTCCTGAATGGCGAGACCGAGGCCGAGGACATCCTAGGTGCAGAAGCCACTCTGGCGCCCTTCCGCTCCTCCCCCACCAGAAGCGCTTGGCTCACACACACACATCTCTTGGACATCTCCCCACTGCCATCCATCACTCGAGCCGGCCGCTGCCAGCCGGAGCTGGGACACAGGAAGGGTTTTATCTGCAGCCTCAGACATCCTGAAAGGGAAGGCCTCCTCCTCGGGCGCTGGAAGGCTGCCCAGAGCACCTCACGCTTCTCAGCCCGGAGGCGATGGTAACCATGAGCTCCCCGAGGCTGCGGCAGCCCCTGTGGTGGCCTCCAGGCTGGTACAGGAAGCCAGTGGCCCGGTGACCTGGTGACCTGTCCTTGCAACCCAACCCCCCACCACCCTGGCCACAGTGTGACTCACAGGAGGAGAAAAAGGCCTCAGAGGTGCTGCCGAAACTTGTCAGAGGGTGCCCAGCTCCCCACACCAAGGGTACCCCTCAAATAGTGATGGCTTGTATTAGATCATGTTCGCTAAGTGCCAGGCTTATTAACTGATTACGTCTTCCAGGGCCCTGGGAGGTGGAGTGGCCATGCGAGTTTATAGAGGAGGAAGCTGGGGCACAGGACGCCTCCTGGCCTTACCCACGGCTGTCATGGGAGTGCCCCTTTATCAGGGTAAAGCCCTGCCTTTGGCCGATGTCTCCCAGACGCACAAACCGGCCTTGATGGCGTCCCTGTATGTGAAAAGCTGTAGGGTGTGACCTGCGTGGCCTCTGAAACCCCAGCATGGCACGTGCAGGCCCTGGAATCGGGCGCTGTCAGCCTCGTCTCCTCCTGTGACATCCACCCAAGCTCGGGCCTTTCTGCCTGCAGGGCTGTCAGCTCCAGATCGCCACCTTGCATCTCTGATTTAGGACAAATGCCAATCTGTGCTGTTCTCAGCAGAAATGACCATGCCGGGCAGCAGGTGGCCGCAGAGGCACGAAGCTGGCCCTCAGCAGCTCCTGTGTTCTTCTGGGACCAAGGAGGAGACCGGCTCTTCAGCTGGAGTCAGGCAGCAGCCCCCCCACTGGCCCAGCACCCCTGCTGGATCCACACCTCCCCAAGCCTTGCTTCCCACCAAGCGCCCGGCTCTGCCCCTCGCTGCCGGCTTCCTCATGAACCTCTGCTCCTTGGGGCTCAGGTCAGGGAATCACTGTTTCCTGCCAGGCTGCAAGGAGTGAGCCAGAGAAGCTATCAAGGCAGTTTCCCCTGTACCAGGCCGTGGGGATGGTGGTCCGGGTCCCCTGGAGTCCCAGATGCCACCTGACCCCAGGACCTGTGCTTAGTACAGCCCGTGCCACCTGGATCCTGGCAGTGCTCATCTGTGCTGAGAAGCCTCACTGGCCACTGACAGCTCCTGGCTGGAAAGCACCTCGCAGACTGGACTTGGGGGGCAGCGGGTGTTCTGCTTCAGAATTCATCCCCGGGGACGGCATGATGGTGCCCACCTATAATCCCAGCATTCTGGGAGGCTGAGGCAGGAGGATCAAAAGTTCAAGTTTCTCTTAGACAACTTAGCAACTTAGACCCTATAGTAAAAAATAAAAAGGGCTGGGGACATAAGTCAGTGTGAAGGCGCTGAGTTTCATCTCTAGTACTGAAAAAAGAAAAAATTATTGCCAGAGCCAGGCCCTCTGCTTGCATAAAATAAGGGTGCTGAGGAGCAGGCATGGGGTACACACAGATACAAGTACCCCGACTTGGAGCAAGCCAGAGGGTGCTCTGTCCTGCCGTGGAGTGGCTTCCACTCCGCCAGCAGTGCCCACTGTGGCTCAGTGCAGGATGTGCCTGGCACCTGCCTGCCAGCCCTGTCCTGCACCAGGCCAAGCCCTGCTTCCTGTGTCCCCCAGGCCAGAGTGTGCCTGGCGCGTGGTGCTCAGCAAATGGTCCCTGGATGGACAGCACAGCTCAGGGCTGAGTGAGGCCGATTGGCGGCCAGTCTTCTGAATGAGAAGTGCCCGACGTGTGTGTAAGCTGACTTTGGTTAGAAATACGTGAGCTCATGTGTGTGCTAAAATATGATGTTAAAATATGGGAGGAGAGACATAAAAATGCGAGCACATTATCTTACAGTCTTGGAGTTTCTGCTGTCTTTTACCCTCTTTATTCCTTGCAACACTTTTTTTCCATATAAGTACATGTTACATTCATTAACAGAAAAATCCCTATAAGCAGGACCCAGCACTCGGGAGACTGAGGCAGGAGGAATCGCTGTGAGTCTCAAACAAAAAAAAGAAAAGAAAGAAAATGAAAGAGGAAGGAAGGAAAAAAGGATGAAAGAAAGAAGAAAGTGAGGGAGGACAAAAAGTAAATGCAACTTAAAAATCCCTGTTAAGCTTCTTTTCCTTCTAGGGTAACTTGGGCCCCGAGAGCTGGTCTGACCAGCTTCAGAGGCCTTGGTGAGCCAGCCCTCGGAGGAGACCGTTGCACCCACAGTGGAGGGACTGAGGTGTTAACCAGTGCCCAACATGCATGGGGTCTGGTGAAGTGGTGAGATCCAGGCTTGGCCCACTTAGCTCACTGTCGCTGGCCAGTGCTGGCCATACGCAGCAGTGGGGAGGGTTTGCCATGGACTCTGAGCTCCTTGGATGATGTGGGCACAGGGAGTCCCACCCAGGAGGAGAAAATGTCCATGTCCAGTGGGCCCTTGGGGAGACAGAGCTGCAAGTTGCTGGCATGAGCAGCCACCCCTCCCTTTCCTTGTCTGGATGCCCCCTCACCCTAACTGTGAACTCAGCAGGAAATGCCCCCCATGCCCCCTGCTCCAGAGCCAGCTGCTTCCCACTCCCTACACAGGGATCTCTAACGAGCACCTCCCCGTGTCCTCCAAACAGTGGACACTCAATAAATGTGCACTTCATGAGGTCACCCGTCCCCTTGTGGCTGCTGTGCCTTTGTTTCTAGGAAGAGCCTCTCGCCGGAGCCCCCTTCTTGACAGCACCTCATTGAGTAGACACTAAATAAAAGAGAACTAATGTTTTAGGTGTCACAGTTTGTAAGGTCTCTGTATGAGTCCATAGAGGGCCCGCAAAGCATATTTTTAAGAATGTATTCTAAATGCAAGTCCTGCCGAACATGACGGGGAGAGGAGAGAGGGGCTGAGTGGAAACTCGAAAGCCCAGGGTTCGAGCTGGAAGATCTCCTGGCCGGTGCTTTTATGATGTCTGGGGGCCGAGGAGTTTGCTGCTGCTAACTAGGAGCAGCCCAGAGGCACCGCGGCCCACAGCCTCTGGGCACTAGCCCAGTGCCAGAGTGCTGGGGTGCCTGGAGCCCCCTCATAGCGATGCCAGGGCAAGCACCTCAGTTCCCTGCAGGGCCAGCAGTCAGCCACCGCTAGGGCACAGGGTTCTGAGAAGCAGGTGCTCAGGTCCCATCGCTGGTAGACAGGGAGTCACTCACACACTCACCTGGCCCTTGATGCCACCTCCTGGGCCATCAGGACAGGGAGCAGGAGGTGGCCGGGGCCACAGTGCAGCAGGCTGCTGTGTCGGAGGGAGGACGCTCTCAGGGCTCAGGAGCGTGGAAGAGGGAACAGAGCCAGGTGGTTGCTGCGGTCCTGGGGTGGCCAAGGTGCACCATGCACAGTACTGCGCCTGGCTGGTAAGTGCTCTTCCACGCAGCAGCACAGGGCGTGGGTGTAAGCTCCACACAACATACAGGCAAGGACCTGGGCCATGGAGCCAGAGTGACGAGGTTTGGGCCCGTGGTGACCTCCTCCGGTGCACACTCGTTGAGCAGCGAGCAGCAGGTGTGTGGTACCGTGGTCCTGGGCTGTGCCCCTGGGCTCCCAGGCTGTGCAGCACCCAGATGGGAGGGTGCTCGGGGGGGGGGCGGAAGGCCAGGGCACTGCCATGACTACCACAGGCCACACAGGTGGAGGGCTGCAGCGCCACCCTAGGCCTTGTGCGTGTAGGAGCCAGGCTGGGAGCCCTGTCTGCAGGGAGGTGCAGCTGGAAGCATTGGGGCGACAAAGATGGGGTGAGGGTCCTGAAAAACCACTGCCACGTTTTCTCCTGAGGAAGGGCACTGTCCTGACCACGGGCCCGGGCAGCCGCTCGGCCTCAGTGCCGTCCTGGGGCCTCCAGACTGTACTTGGTCAGCGTGAGGAAATGGATAAACATCCAACACCAGCCCAAGCCGGAGGTGGGGAGCAGGGCAGGCCGGGAAGTGGGTCGATGACGGTCAGGTGGTTCCTGGAAGTCAGGCGGGGGGCGGGTGGAGAAAAGGGGCTTCTGGGGTCCCGGAAGAGGCTGTGACAGCCCTGCTGCTTTCTGCTTTCTCTTTGTACGTGTTTATGTGCATTTTAAAATCTGGACTATTCTAAATGCAGGTCATTGAATATTCTCATGTGACAAACATCAACATGTCTCTACCTTTACCTCAGATCCTTGAAAAACAATCTGAGGCAGGAAGGTCATAAGTTCAAGCACAACCTGGGTGACTTACTGAGTCCCTGTCTCAAAAAATAAGAGGACAAGGGGTGGGGCTGTGTGGTGAACACCTTGGGGTTTGATCCATGCACCAAGAAGAAAGAATCGGAGTTATTTCAAGCTCAGGGAAAGTACAGAGAACAGTGTCAGATGTAGCCATCGGGCCCTGAGGCGGCGGGTTTGGGCACTCACCCCACCCTGCAGCGCAGCCCCTCACAAAGCACCCGGCTAGGCTGGCACTCAAAGGGCAGCTGTGGGGGTGAGGATTAAGCAAAGCTCTCGGGAAGGCAGTCGCCTGGTGCTTAATAAGCATCCACTGCAGTCCCTCAGGTCCTGGGCTGGCTTGCCAGACGCTGGCTCCTGCTGTTTGTATAAATGTTCTTAATGAAGAGAAATACACAGTCCCAGCTACCTTTGAGGCTGCTGCACACAGCCTTCCCTAACAGTGGAGGTCGGAGCCTGACTGGGGATGCGCGCCCATAATCCCAGAACCGTGGGAGGCTGAAGCAGGAGGATGGCAAGTTCAGACCCAACCTGGGCTGTTTAGGATTGAGCAAGATCCTGTCTGAAAATGGAAATTAAAGAAGGGCTGGGGATGTAGCTCCGAGTGAAGGTCCTGGGTTCAGTCCCCAGTACTGCAAAAGAAGACAAAGGCCAGGTGCTCGGGGCCGGTCTGGGTGAGCCTGCGGCCCAGTTGTGTGGGATGCAGGGGCACGAGGGAGGACAGCGAGGGGAAAGGCCTGCCCGGGCCAGTGCTGAGGGAAAGGGCCCACTGGACCTGGACACTGCTGCCTGGCTCAGTGGGATTGCAAGTGGCTCGGAGTGGTCGTGTGGCCAGCGCAGTCCTCCAGCGGCGGCAGGCCCCCCTTGTTGGGCAGGGTGATTCGGGGCCCAGCACATGCCGGCCGGCCCTGCTGGGAGCCGTGCTGCCTGTCGCCCCTCGGCAGCCCCAGCATTTCTCATCTCCTCCCCCGCTCCCACATCCGGCCCAACACTGCAGCTGCTCCGGGCCGTCTCTCATCGCCGCCTTATCTCCCGTGAGTGATGTCCGCCCCCAGCTGCCGCTGACTGGGAACTCAAGGCAGGCAAGCAGCTGGCTCGGGCTGTTGACAGCACCCAGAGCTCCAGTGGCTGTCACCAGCGGCCTGGTCCTGTGTGCTGCAGGGACACAGAGGCGGCTGACCTGCAGGGCAGACACAGTTCACGGGGGACAGGTGAGCACACGATCAGCGTCAACTTCCTGGCCCAATCGTGTCTGGGGGCGTGGTTAGTCCGCTGGGTCTCGGCTGTCTTTCTCTACAGGATGGGCTGAGGTCTGCGTCGTACATACGCTGCCAACCCGAGGCCACCTCCCCTACCTGGTGGTGACCGCATCTGTGAGATTGCTGGGATGCTGAACTGCACACATGCACATGCACACACGCACACACACCTGCCAGGGGTCTCAGCCCTGCCTCCTCCCCAGGCGAGAACCCCCGCTAGTCAGGCCAGGCCAGGGTCCACCTGCGAGGACCTGGCCTTCCTCCGTGGATGCTGGCTGGGGCTGGGGCCCCAAGAGGCCGTGCTCGCAAATCTTTCCTCTGTCCGGCATCCAGCAAGAACCCATCAAGTGACTGCTCCTCAGAGGTGGTCAGCACAGGACGAGGACAGCAGGGACACCAGGTGCGGTGGGGAAGGGGACAGAGCTGGGTGCAGGAGGGGCTGCAGGGAATCCTCAGCCCTCGCCCCGCCTGCCGGCACGGGACCTGAAGCTGGGAAACAGCAGGGCTCTGCAGAGGGACGGAGCCGAGACCCTCCTGTGCTCTGCATGTTGCTGCGGCCTCTGAAGATCCTGTTTTCTGAAGTTTGTCAAGTGCTGCTGGCTGCAGCGGAGTCCCGAGGGAGCAGTGAGGTCTTTCCTTGTGGGTCCGTGTGGGCCTCCTGGACACCTGCTGTGGGCTGCGCACCCGCACACCTATGCACTGCACGCCTGCTCTGCACCCGGGCAAGGTTATGCACATCAGCCTCAAGCCCGCGCCCTGTGTGCTGGTCTCTGGCAGACCCTGTCTTCCTTCACTTCTCCCTTCTGTGCTTGCTTCTTGCAAAATGAAGATGGACTCTCTGCCCCAGAAGGGTCCCGGTGCAGGTTGAAGATAGCAGAATCCAGGGCTAAAAATGGTGCCGAGCCTGAGAACAGTGCTCCCTCCAGTGAGTCATTTTGCTTCTTGCCCACGGCGGGAAGGTGTGGAAAGCCCCTGAGCAGCCCCGTCTCCACCGGGGAAGAGGCAGTTCCTGGTCTCGGGGTCCTTCCTGCACCCCGGGCTGCAGGCAGATTGCTCCTGAAACTCCCTCCCCTAGTCCTCCAGTCCCACAATGCCCACTCTGCCCACCTGAAGCACCTAGTTCTCCAGCCGGCAGCTGTGGGGTCACCAACCCGGCTCCATGCCCTAATTTCTGGGATGCTGGTGAGCTTCTCTCACTGGTTCTGGGCCTCAGTTTCCCCACAGTTTTCCTTCTGACTCAAGAGCTTGAGTAGAGCCTCACAGGACATTGACTATAAGTAGGAATTGGAGAGTGAAGACACAGACGAGCCATTCGATCTGAGGGCTTGCCGCTGAGGGGCCCTCGTGCCTTCTCATCCTCATGGAAAGGAGGCCAGGGCGGGTCATGAGGGGTGTGTGGCTGGAGCAGAGTGGGTGCAGACCACTGTGTCCCGCAGGTCTGGCCAGGGAGGAGGAAGGGAAGCGGCTGGTGATGGCTCCGGGGCCATGCAGAGGGGACCTGGTTCTTAGCTCACTACCTGCCTGTCTCTGCACCGGTCTCCCAGCCCCAACCAAATTAGAACCGAAGGGAAACTTTCGAAAGAAGACACACTGCCTGCCCACCTCACCCGCGAGCGTGCCCTCTCCTTCCCAGCCCACCAACCCCGCAGCCCCGTGGTCCTGAAACAGGTTCTGTTCAGTCACATGCAGCATCTTCCTCCACGAGAGGCCGCCTCACAGCTCCCGATTATCCAGAATGGGGACCCGCTCGCTTCTCCTGCTGTGCCGGCTCTGTGTTCTTTTCTTTCTGTGCAGGCAGCATCCGCAGCACAGCCGGCCCACTCCCTGGCTCGCCCTTCAGATCCAGGGCTAGGGCTTTCACTGCTGTCACCCAGACAAGTCTCCGTGTGTCCCGGCTCTTGTCTTCCATGTGAATGTTGGTGACTTCCGGGCTCATTTCCAGCCTTGACACACAGGTTTCCTATCGCCTGAGATTCACTGTGTTCCCGTCACACTCGTGCTGGTGACCGATCCCAGGACGATGCTTTGGTCTCACCGTGTGAGGGCGGTGACCCGTGGTGGAGAGCAGCCTCGCACCGCGCCTCTGTACCAGCTTGGGCAGGGAAGAAGACCCTCCCCGGCCTCAAGGGCGCCCTGCTCTTGAACTTCCAGCCTCCCAAATTGAGAGGCACACGTGTCTGTCATTGAAAAGCCCCAGTCCGGGGTGTTCTGTGACGGTGGCCTGGCCGAGGAGGGCGCGGGATCTCAGCCTGACTTCCCAAGGTACAGCACAACCTGTCAAAGTCACAGTGGGGTCTCTCCCCGGTGCGGTGAGGGAGAGAAAGGAAACGATGAATGCAGAGGACGTGTGCTCTGAAGTCAAAGAGGCCAGGGGAAGGAGCCCTCGGCTCCAGGGGCCGAAGGGAGCCGAGGAAGGCCTCTTCCTCCCTCCTCGGCGTGTCTGTGTCTCATTACCCTCCCACGCTTCACAGCGGCCAGGCTGTCCACCATCCCGCTGCCCCCGCCCCACGGCACGCAGCCCACAGCCCTGAGCTGGTCCCGGAACCTTGCCATAGCATCCTGTGTTCTGCTCCACACCAGATTCTTGGTTGGCTTCCACACAATTTCTTTTTGACCTGGACTAATCTCTTGCAGTCCTGGGGTTGGTGGGAAGCGTCACTAATTCCCAGAGTCCTTCCGTCTGGCCGCCACAGGCCCTGGCTCTGCAAAGCCTTCCATGTCCTGCGGTTTGCACTTGCGGCGGGATGAGGCTGTCATCAGCCTTCGGGAGCAGGGGACCATCTGGAGGTCTCGATCGCCACATCCCTTGCAGGTTTCCTCAGCTCTCTGGGGCCCCGTCCCCCAGATTTGGTGCTGGGGTTGCATTTCCAGAGGTGGAGAAGGGAGGTGTCCAAGGGGGTGCAGTGACCATTGACGTCTCTCCATTGGGACACTCAGGGTCACAAAGTCAAGCCTTCCCAAGCCTGGCTGGGATCAGAGCTGGGTGTGACAGGCAGTGTGTGATCATCCCCTTGCACCAACTGAGACCTTGAAGAGTAGGGGACAGTTAGAAAAACCAGCGGTGGCTGAGGATGACGAGACCCCTAACTCAGCCCCGCCAAGACCTGTCCTGGCCGCGGGGTAGAGAGGAGATCACAACGCTCCTCCCATGGCCGGACTCGCGCCGCCTGCAGCTCCACGCATGTGAACATCCACTTGGGCAGGCGGCAGGGAGCAAAGGTTGTATCAGGCTCGGGAGGCCGCTGGAAAAGCGCTGCCCTCATCGCAGCCCAATCATGGAAGCAGGTTGCAATATTCCCCCCGGGGCTGGTCAGAGCAGTACCGATGGTGAGGGTAGAACCAGCTCCAACCAGAGCAGAGGAGGAGGACTGGAACGGTGCCATCGGGGTGGCGTCGGGCTTTAATCGAGGCTCTCTGGTTAAAATGGCTTTGTTGTGGTCTCTCAAAACAAGAAAGAGGATACCGAGCAAGCAACAAGAACCGACCCAGGCTACCCACGACCCCCTGCTGAATACCCTCATGTGTCTGCCCTGGAGAGGAGCCGTCTCAAGCCTTCCACGCCCTCGCCACCCCGACAGGGCTGCACCTGCACTCCGGCCAACTCAGCGCCTGGCCGTGCCTCAGCTGCCCACCTCCCTTCACTCATGTGTCACCCATGTGTGGGATTCTGTGTGTGCGGGGACCCCACCCCTTCAGGGCTGTTTCAGGAGAGCGGTGACCATATCCTGGCCACTTTGAGCTCCTGAGCGTCTGCTGGAATGCCTGGCCACTGTCAGGGGCTGGCAGTGGCTGGGGAGAGGCGTTCTCGGGTGTTGGGTGACAGCAGGACTTGGCCACCTCTGGCTGGATGGAGAACTGAGGTGCTGGCTTTGCAGGAAAGATCTTTGGGCTGGGGTCAGGCTTGGGCCACTACCTTCCCTGTGTGCCTTACAGATTTGTCACACTCCAGCCTTTCAGGAAGGATCTGTGCATCCCACGTGGTGACAGTGGCAGAGGGCACACGTGTGTGCTAGGTCACCTAACACCAACAGGGCACATGAGGAAAGTGCTTGTCCCTCACCTGGGACCTGAAGGAATTGAGATCGAGGAGTGGAGCTGAGTTCCCTGGCAGGACACGGCTGGATGGTGCTAACTCTGCTCCTTAGACACGAACTCGGGCCCTTGGAAAGCAGCCGTGAGGACGGGCTGCATAGGACCTGTGGGCTGTTGCCCATCAGACCCGGTGTCCTGGCCGGCACCGCAAGGGGCAGGCCCTCTCCTCCGGAGGCCGGCTCCCTCCCTGTGCCTGCACTCGTTCCTCCTCCCGCGGAGAGTGGGACAGGCACGAATGCTGTCATTCACTCACACGCGCGCAGGCTTCAGGGGCTCACAGCAGCCAAGTCCCGGTCCTCACGGAAAGCAGCTAAGTCAGCGGCAGAAAGGTGTGTCCATGTTGGGCGCAAGGCAGGACAGTGTCCCTGAGGCCCAGGCATGGGGTGTGGAAGGACAGGAGGGAATCGGGGAGAGGAAGTGATCTCTGTGGCCCGAGGGAGGTGAGCAGGGGGAGGTGAGAGAGGGTGGAGGGCAGCCGAGCTCTGACACCCATCGGTCCCGTTGTTACAAACACGAGCCTGACCCTCACAGGAGAGAAACTGCAAGTGGGTCGTGAAAAGTACTCAGCTTTGCAAAATCAGGGGAACTCAAACTAAAGCTACGGGGAGATAAGGGAGTCTTTGGGGGAAGTTCCCGATGAAACTGAACAGCGTGCTACGGGAAACAGTGCTGGTGAGACTGGAAGGAAGTGGACGTTCTCACAGGAAACTGGGGAAATTTACCTTGAAAGGGGAGCGCATTTCTGAGAAGAGCTGTCCTCTTAGGCTCGGCCTCACAGGCCATTGAGAATGCTGGCACAGGCGGCTGTGCAGATCCTGGTGTGGGAAATCGGGAACAGCCTACCGGGCAGTGTAGAGGACTTGTTGATGTAACTGTGAATCATCGTTCAATGGGCCACTATGTAGCAATCAGAAATTGTATTTTCGAGGGTATTTTGACATTAAAGGAAATGCTTATACCATAATACTCTGTGGAAAATTCCAAAGCCACAATTACTAGAAAGCGTGAAACCCGTGAGAACAAACGCAGGTTGCGTAGAGCAGAGCAGATGCTTGGGTCCAAATGTGCATGCGAAGGTTGCTGGGAATTTTCCAAGTTGTTTTCCTGAGTGTTTTGTTTACATCTCTGCATACTCCAGGGGAGCTTTTGGCATTGCGTTTATAATCGGATCAAATCAGCAATGGTTCTACTGCAGCTAAGTGTCCCTTCTCACCCTCGGTCCCCTGCTGGGGACTTGCGCATACCCCTCCTTCCTTCTCCTGTGTGCTGCTGTCATTCCGAATCTGTCCCTCACCTGCACAGTGACTGACTAGCTCCACCCTGTGACAAGATGCCAGGGTTCCAAGGGCGGGGCTGGTGCCTGTCTCCCCGTGTTGGTGAGAGCTGGCCGCTCCTGTGTGACATCATTTGTCCCTTCTGCACCTACTCCCACGGCAGCAGGCGCCTGGGGTGTGAGAGGGCAAGGCCGCAGTGAGCAAGAGTTGAACTCTCGCTGTTCTGCACACGACAGGTGCCTCCTTCCCGTGGCGCATTCAGAATTCTCTGAAAGGGACGTAGTTTACTTGAAGTTGAGGACCCAGAGCCCAGTGCACTGGATGGACTGAATGCTGTGCGTGTGCGCGCACACCTCGTGCCGACAGTGGGGCTGGGAGTTTGTCTGACTTAGAAGTGCGGAGCCCAGAAACAGCCTGACCTTGGCGGTGTGGGTGAAGCAGCGTGTGACGCAGCCGGGAGCCATGTGCTGGCCTGTAAAGCCCAGAGTCCCAAGGCAGTTCCTATCCGCCTAGTGGGGTGAGGGTTTGCAGCTTCTCACCACTGCCAGGACACAGCCCTGGACCTGCCACCACCTGCCGTTCCACTTTCCGGGTAGTGACCCGGAGCTGATGGCAGCAGGGTCCCCCAGGCAGCTGTTCCCACCGCAAGACGGACGCACATAATTCACTTGGTGCCTGAAGCTGGCACAGTCACCCTCTGTTCACCGAGCTGTAATTGACGCGTCTTTTTCTGATCACGGTGAAACGCAGTCAGTGCAGGTGATCCAGAAACCTGCCGGGGGAGCGCGCGGCACTTGTTTCCCTGGGCGGCCAGCGAGTGACCCTGTTGACCCCTCTCTCGGCAGGTCCTTCAAGCCGGACTTCCTCCTGGTCCGCCAGCACGCCTACAGCATGGCGCTGGGGGAGGACTACCGCAGCCTGGTCATCGGCCTGCAGTACGGGGGGCTGCCTGCCGTCAACTCGCTCTACTCCATCTACAACTTCTGCAGCAAGCCCTGGGTGGTAGGTGCCTGGCCAGGCTGGCCTGAGGGGTGGGAGGCTGCAGGAACCCTTTCCCAGCCAGCTCCAAATTGAATTTAAGCCACTTGGACCCTGGGATTCCCTTGGAATTGTTGCTTAACAAAATGTATGCAGTAACACCGCATAAGATTGGTCACAGAGAGCTACCGTACTGTGGAGCGCGGTGCACACCACAGAAGGTGTTATTTATTGAGCACTCGCTGCATACCAGTGCCCATGTAGTCACTGTTGTGTGACAGAGCTGTCACCCTTCCGTGGCACAGAGACAGCAGATGAGCTTCATTGCGACCAGGGAACTCGTTGGCCTTGATGGCCAGAGCTTAAAGTGTTTCTCCCCCACCTCAGTGACTGGATCTCTCCACTTCTCATTGGTTTCAGGAATTTGCTTTGTTTCCGCCCAGATGGAACCTATGGGACTTTCCTTAAAGCACCAGCTCTCCCCTCTGTACACCCTGGAACCCCCAAACACTCCCCTGCACCTGGGGTGCAGTCCTTCTCCTTCACTAGCAGGGCTTCCGCCACACGGCACACATCCTTGGGTTCTCCCTGCCCTGGCCCCAGGGAGGGGGACCTGGCAGCGAACAAGCCAGGCCAGCACCCTGCCCACCCGGCCCTCGCACTCCGGCACACAGGCACACACGGTGCTCTCACACACGTCACGTGTGTGCTGTGTCCTGTGGTACATGCCACGGGGATGCCAGCTCCCTCCACCAGGAGCTGCGTGCTTGGCCAGCCTGCTTGGCCTCCTGAGCTCCACTTAGGAGCAGTGCCCCCCAAGGGCTTCGCATTCACACACACGTGAAGTGCGCTTAATGACGCAAAGGATGCCCTTGATAAAGGGCACCAGTTATCAGCGCCCTCCGTGCCCTGCTGTGGGCACCGGGTATCTGCCGATGTGCACGTGCTAATCTGTGGTGTAGGCGACTGGTCCCGCGGACCACACCAGTCCCCTCACTCTGCATCCCAGGGCTGCTGTTAGGACAAGTTCCCGAGCAGCCCATCCCCTGAACCCACTTGTTGCCCTTCCCTTCCCAGTGGATATTGAGCTCCTGGTCCAGCTTTCAGCATTCTGGGGACCGTAATGGGCCACCTGGCCTCCACCCTCACTGTTCCCTGCACCTCAGGCCACTCCTACATGGCACATGCGCACGCACATACATGCACACACACACGCACACACACGGGTCTCCCCCGCACTCCTGGCATGTGCTCCCTTTCTTCGGTCCTCTGCTCTGGGGAGCAGTCCTGACCCACCCCACAATTCCAGCAGCCTGGGCCAGCAGCCTGACTGTCATCGGGCCTGGCTCGCCATGCCCTGATTTCCCGCTAGTAACCGAACACGGTTGGGAGACACTTGGCAGTGGGGGGACAAGATCACCCTGTGACGAGAGCTAAGGCACAGCACATGGAAGGGTGCAGAGGCGGGGTGGGGAGCACAGTGGGAACCTGCTGTGGAGCGGAGAAAGTGCCTCGGGTGGGGCACCCCTTTAACACACATCCCCAGCAACAATCCGCCGAGGTAGGAGGGTCCCTCATCATCCTGTTTGCCAATGAGGACCCTGGGTTGCAGACACTTGCAGCGACTTCCCAGTTACACCGCTGCCCCACAGGGCTCCCTCTCTGCAAAGAGGCGTTGCAGGTGGAGCTGGGATGCACATCAGTAGGTTGTGGACCCCACAAGGAATACTGCACATACAATGCTGAGGATGTAGTAAATGCTCATTAAATGCAGTTGAAAGCTGGGCATGGTGGTGCACTCCTGTAGTCCTGGCACTCCAAGAGGCTAAGGAAGGAGGATTGGAAGTTTGACCCCAACCCTGGAAACTTAGCAACTTGGCAGGACCCTGTAAGGCTGGGATTTGCAGGCCCTGGTACTGCAATCCCCAGTACTGCAATGGATCGATCAATCAGTATGGTCAGGCTGAACCAGTGTTCCACCCACTTACAAGGTCATGCAGGAATGGGGGGCTACGCCATGGAGAGGACAGCTGTCTGGCCAGGAAGCTGGCCTTCATCTAGCAGCAGGACCAGGTGCAGGCGCTGTGCCCACTACAGAAGGCAGGGTGCCGGAGGCTGGTCAAGCGGGTGGCTCCTCACGGTGGTGCTGGGGCTCACTGAGCTGTCCTCGTCTCCCTCCCCAGTTCTCCCAGCTCATCAAGATCTTCCACACCCTGGGCCCAGAGAAGTTCCCACTCGTGGAGCAGACATTTTTCCCCAACCACAAGCCAATGGTGAGTGCCGTTCTCCCGTGTCCTCTGCCGGTGCGGCGTGAGAGCGGGTCTGGGTCTCCGGTCACGTGGGTGGAGGAGGTGGTCTCAGGGCCGCCGCTCCCTGACCTCCTGAGCTGTAGGGAAAAGGCCTGGTGTTAGTTGGGGATGCCTGGCCTGTCTCCAGAGGGCGTTCGGGCAGTCGGGCAAGTGATGAAGGGGGACAGCATTTCCTGGGACTTTGGAAATTGGTGGCAAATCAGGACGGCTTGGGCTGGCCTTCTGGAGTCAGAGGCGATGATAAAGGTGGATGCTTTGGTGGATCCCTTTCCGGGACGTGGTTTCAGCTCAGTCTAGTTAAAGTGGTGCCTTGTCTTTGTGTTGCTTACTGAGGTGTGCTGTGTTTATGTGCTCTTGTTGTCTGACTCTGGAACGCACCCGAGGTTGTCTCAGGGACACCTGGGGCTCAGTGAGGGGTTTGTAGCTCGGCCTCTCGTCCTGGAGATCTGGGTGTGGCAGGTTAAGCTGGGCTTGTTGAGTGTGGTAGAGAGCTCCTCGCCCAGCAGGAAGCTGTGTAGAGGTCTTCGGGCAGATGGAGCAGCCTGCAGCGTGAGTGCGTGTGTGGCTGGCAGTCTTCTCAAACAGGTCCAAGGGACACAGGGCTGTGGGCCTGGACATCCAGGGAATCTGGGACACGGTAGCGCACAGGCGTCCTGCAGTCCCGGCTGGCGACTGTGCCTGACCGCAGAGTCAGAGCTCAGGCTGCAGAGCTGGACGGTGCTGTTTGGGGGTGCTGACAGCTGGACTGCAGGAAGGGAGCAGTCTCACCAGGTTCGGATCCGGTGACAGTCACAGAATCCAGCCTGTGCTGGTGGCGTCCGAAGGGCACGTGCAAAGGTCAGCCTTTGCCAACAAAGCACCCACACAACGGCGAGAGCTCGGGTCACCCTCAGACCAGCCTGAGTTGGAAACCACCTCTGAGCTCTTGATCTCCTTTAACACCTTCCTCTGTCTTGCTCTGATGCGCCGCACGCAGGTCAGAAAGTCTCATCCATCGGGCCATCGAGACTCTCCGTGACCGTGCGCAGTGCTGCGCCTGGCTTGGGACGGGCTCAGAGCGCATGCGTCCTTGCAGAGGCACAAGCTGTAATGGGGAACGTTGTCAGGGAGGCTGATGGTGTATGCGTGCCCTGTGCCAGGTGGCAGGCCTGGCTGGGGACTCTGGGCGGGGCTCGCCTGTCGTCCTGGGCCTCAGGAGTCCCTGGCATTCCTGACCAGGTTGAGCTCCACCCAGAATTTCTAGCAGGCTGCAACATTCAGGGCTGCCACCTGCAAGCCTCCCTCCTGGTGCCACCAGAGTGGGATTCTCAGGAGGCAAACAAGGAGGCTGAGTCAGAGCCCCAGCGGGGGGAACCTGTACTGTCCCCGGGTGGCCACAGAGAGACCCAGGAACGGCAGAGCTGGGGGAACCCTGGCAGTAGAGGCAAGGTCAGGAAACGTGGCTGCCTCCCTGAAGTTTCTCCTGCCCCGTGAGCAGTGGTGTGAGTGGAGGGCTTGTCAAGGGCTTGTCCAGGGCCTAGACCCACAGGCACCTGCCTTCCCCAGGGCAGTCAGGATATAATGAGGCAAGAGACGGCCCGGTGTGTGATAGAAATAAAACCACTTTACTGTTTAGAATAAAGGACACACTATAAAAAGTGAACACTATGCAATATTACAAGACAATATACATTCACAGAATATAAAATTCATAAATAACATGGAGGAAAACTGTAAACAGTGCTACAAAATTTAGCAACAAATACATTCCTTCTAAATAGGGTTTCTCTGGTTGGTTTCTCTCCATGGCTTCTGGGTTCCAGCACCACAGACTGGCTGGAGGGCAATGCGGAACCGGGAGCCCTCAGAAGCCCTCCCCCAACACGCAGACGTCTCCACACTCTTCCTCTCACCCACAAAAAGCCCATTTCAAAGTGACCGATCCCCTCCATGGCCTCATTTGTTGTGCTTCTGCTGTTAGGTTTTGATACTGCTTTTGTCCGATGCAGGTACTTTAGTGATATGGTTGCTTTAGGTAGCCAGGAGCCAAACTCAAGTGCATCATGGGTATTGCAGTGCTGACCACCATGCACAAGATGAAAGGGAGGGCCTGGGGCAGAGTGGGGCACTGTCCCCGGGGGGCCTCAGGACCTCCCAGAGAGCTATTCAAAAATGGTGCTCATGAGCCATCGCTGTCATCACGAGGTCAGTCTGGGGCCGGGGATGGTAAGGCACGGGCCCTGGGCGTCACCTTTCAGCCATTGCAGACCTCGGGGCTGGCAGACATGAGCCTAGGAGTGTGGCTTCCTTGATTAGAGACAGCAGAGGTGCCCAGAGGAAGCAAAGAGGACTTGGAATCTCGGTTCTCATGGCCCTGCACTTTGGTGGAATCCTGGCTTCTCCCCAATCAGTGAGAAGAAAGATTTGGGAAGTGGGAGGAGTAGGGAGCCCACGCCCCGGCAGCTGATGCAGGACCAGGACATGAGCACACTTCGTGTGCTCTCCTTCCTACCACGGGAATACCTGGGATTCTGGGAGGAGGAGGCCGGAAGCATCTCAAGTCCTTCCCGTGTCCAGACCTGCCAGTCCCGCTGCCCGCCCAGGTAGAAGTCTGTTACCCTCCGTCCCACTGTAGAATTTGATTCAGGAAAATGGCAGCGTGTGGGTATCACTTTTTTTCTTTAGACACAATGTACACATATTACAGCCTACACATGACACAAGATTTACAAAATAAAACATTCATGATATGATTGCAATACAGAAGTGTCTCGGCTACATAAATGACTTTAAATTATACAGTAAGTGAACAGGTGAAATAAACAAAGCTATAGCTAAAGCTCAAAAAACCCTCAGCGCCCGGGACCTCCCCCAGGGCCTGCCAGTTGGGGCTTGGTTCTGCTGGTTGTTTACTCTGCAGTTCGGAAGCTTCTGGCGCCTTGTGCCCAGGCCTCGCCGCAAGTGCCTTCCTGTGTGACTGGGGTGACCATCCTGTGGTAGGGAACGGCCGGGCGCCTCGGGGAGAGACCCTGGTACCCGTGTACGGAGATGGCTTGTGCGGGTTGGGTAGAGCTCCGTCGTGCAGACTGGGAGGTTGAAACAAAGACGATCCCAGGCTCCGGGTCGGGCTCACCCCTCAACTCCTGCCGTGCAGACTGGAGGTCTTTCTGCTCCCACCACCCCAACAGGCCACACCCCCGCCTCCTCCGGCCCAGTGCGCCCACAGGGGAGTGAGCAGGCCCTAGGACCCATCCTGAGGAGCCCAACCCCAGCAGTCCCTGGCCTCGGGCACTGTGTCTGTCACCGTGACCTGCCTGTGTCTTTTTTCTCTCTCGCTTCAGTTGGCAGCTCTGTTTCCTAAAACAGAAGGAACTGAAGATCTGACACTAACAGAAGTACCCAGACTCTGAGAAAAGAGACAGAGCAGTGGTGTTAAACGTCACCAGCCTGTTACCCCCAGCTCTGTAACATACACACTGTCACTCTCAGCATCTCACTGTGACACTAAAACTTAATTTTATTTATAGGATTTATATTATAGTTTTATTTCAAAAAAAAAACACAACAAAATCCTACAGTTGATTGCAGAGTCAGGCTTCCCCAGTGACCACCCCTCATCACTCCACAGGGTGAGGACAGGAGGTGGCATCACCAACCAGGGCGCTGGGGAAGGGGAGCAGGCTGTCCCCACACCCGGGACAGAGGCGGCCTTCAGCTGGGGCAGGACACTGGGCTGTCCCTCCTGTGCGAAGGCCCTGGCCCAAAGTAACTGTCACCTGCCATCCGCCGAGCCAGTAAGGCAATGAAGTAAAAGCCCCCAAAGGTGAAGCAGGAGAAAAAAGGAGGTCGGGGGCCCAGGTAAAGGGAAAAGAGGGTGCCGAGGGTATTCAGAATCTCAGTTTTTAATTAAAATGAAAAACGTCAACTCGGAATGTCATGGTTTTCTTCCAACAAGCAACAGCAACAAAATAGAAGAGATTAAACTATTGGTGTATTTAACAACATTGAATAGAATTCTGTGTCCTGTAGAAAATTAGCTTATGTCCCCACGCACATAAGTATATGCAGGTGTGGGTGCAGACACATCGCGGGGGCGGGATGCATGGTGCGCGTCTCTCCCTGTCACACAGAGGTGACCCCCTCAGGGCAGTGGAGGCTCTTATGGGGGGGACACGGGAGAGGAAAGACACTGGTCTCAGCCTCTCGCTGAGCTGCCGCCCGGCCTCAGACAGATGTTTATGTCTTGGCTCCCCGAGCCAGCTCTGTGCTTCCCGCCTGAGCTCACCCCAGACTCCCACAGCCGGGCAGCCCGGCACCGTGGCTGGGGACTGCGCTGCGCCCTGTCAGCCCTCTCCTGCGCCGACCTGCAGGCGGACACAGACGGGCCCTCCGGGACACACAGCAGCGTCTCCTCTGGGTACCAGCTCTCCCGCCTACCTGGAATCTAGCTGCTGGCTGCCCAGACTGACCCGGAAGCGGTCGGCTTCATCAACTTCCTGCCTGCATCCTCTAGGTGCTGGCTGGGGGGAAGGCAGGAGATGTCAGGAAGCAGGAAGAGGAGAAGCAGTTACAGTGGCCAAAGAGGATAGATTTTTTGATTTTTGTTTTCCTAAAAAAATATAGATTATATATCACAAGGAAGAGGCATCTACATTCCTCATTCTTTCCGGCAGAAAGCCAGAAATTCCCAGGGTGAGAACTGGTGATGTCAAAAGCAAAGAGAGAAGGCTTGGGGCGGGGCCGGGAGGAGAGCTCCAGATCGCCTCCTGGACAGCACAGACTTCTCCTTAAGTGTCCCAAGTGCTAAATTTGCAAGAAAACAGGCACTAATTTCATTGTCATCATCTGGGAAGAGTTAGTGTCCGAGGGGAGCTCAGCGGGGAGGGAGGGGCGCGCGGCGGGCGGGCCGGGCTCAGGGGTCTGTGGCGTTGATGACGCTCTTGTCGGGGGGCGCCCAGCCCCGGTACCAGCTGCAGTACCCACCCTTCTGCCGGATGCAGGCGTAGTGTTTGGACTGGTAGCCGGGGTAGCCGAAGTTGGAGAGCATGTCGGTCCACAGGCACTCGTTCTTGGAAGTCACAAAGCAGGGCAGGTAGTAGCAGGACTTGATCTGCAATGAGCCCCACCCAGCAGTCAGTGGACTCTGCCATGGCAGCCCAGCCTGGCACCGCCTGACTGGGATTCGGGCCCTGGGGCCATTGCAGGGGGCCCACCCCATCCATCTCAGCATAGGCAGGAGTAGCTCGCATCGCCCAAGCCGCACTGTGATTCCCTTGAAGTCTCCACTCAAAGATGGAAACACACAGGCTCGGAGAGGTTTGGTAACTGGCTCCAGGTTACACAGCTGGCCAGCAGCAGATTAGATGCAGGGTGGGAGGACCTGTGCACTAGGGAGTTGAGGAACCAGCGAGGCCAAAGCACCACCCTTGGAGTCCCGCTGCTTGGGCTAGAGTCAAATTCGGCCACCAAGGGCTTGGCGACTTAGGCTGAGTCTCTGTTTATCGGGGGGTCCCAGTAATTCAAAGCACACGAGAGTGTTGTGAGGATTGAGGGCTTGGGGCTGCTTGGGGCTGGGCCATTTCTAACCCTGGTACCGAAGCCTCGGGCCAGCCTGCCAGCTGCTGCCAGGGTGAGGGGTCTCAGGGCTGTCTGGCAGGGTTTGCCATGAGACCACTGGGGGCCCAGGGACGCTGAAGAGCCCCCGTACCCCAGCGGACACCCCCCAAGGGCACCAGCCCCACCAGCCGGGCTCACCTTGCAGTTGCAGCCCAGGTGGTAGCGGTAGTTGAGCCCCTTGCGCTGCGACAGGGTGAGCTGGTCCCACCGCTCCACAAAGTTGCAGAGCCCCGTGTACATCTTGCCATCATAGACGCGGCCTGGGGAAGGAGAAAGCCAGCGCGTTGCGTCCACGGCTTGGGAAGGACAATAGTCCCCACCCATGCGTCCACCTGATGTTACCCTCCTGACCCCTGCTGGCTGGAACAGTGGCCCATTTCCCAGACAACAGGGAAGTGGGGGATGATCGGGTTTCCCCTTTGCCGTGCTGAGCACCCACAGGCGGGTCGCTCGGGAGGGCAGGGAGGCCATGGCAGGGGCGCAACAGCCCACCCCTGATCACTTACGGAAAAGCAAGGGACCCCAAGCCAGGAGGCCCACAGGGCCAGGGCAACGTGGAGACCGAGTCCAGGCCCTTGCAGGCAGGACGGGCGCGCGGCCCATGTCCTCTGTGCTCAGCGCTGCTGGACACCACGCCTCACCATGCCAGTGCAGTGCTGCCGCGGATGCCAGGGCCTCACCTGTCAGCAGGTACTGGTACTTGTTGACCTCCAGCTTCAGGCCGCAGAGGCTCTCGGACGCCTCCGTGTGGATGTACTGCACATGCGGCATCTTGGTGAAACCTCGGTACATCTGTGGGCAGAGGGCAGCTGTCAGGAGCCAAGCACGGGTCCGAAGGGCACCACTGTCTGCTCCGAGGGAGCCGGCCTCCCCTGTTCATGCCAGGACCCCAGAGGGGAGTCCTCCTGTCCCAGCAGCGGCACCCCAGCTGCACAGCACCTCTCCGGAGCCCCAGGGGAGCCACTGTGGCAGAGTCCCTCTCCCTGTTCCCCTCGGGCCACAGAGCACAGGCACGCTGTGCCTGAGGTCACAGAGGTGGTACACAGCAGAGCAGGATGGCACACCAAGGGTCCCTGCTCCTAACCACAGCCCTACAGGTCGGCAAAGGCCATTTCCATCTCCAGCCCTTGCAGCTCTGTTCTGTGTCTGCTCAGAGTTCCAGTGTGACGCTATCAAGTGACACACAGCCCGGGCCCGCCAAGGCAGCGGGGTTGACCTCCTGAGCCAGCAGGGTGCCGTGGCACCTAGGCGTGACCTAGGCCTCAATAGACCTTAACTGCGGGCCTGTGGCTCTGCCCCACAGGTCAGTCCCAGGGCATGGCCTCCGCGAATTCCCGCTCTTGTGGTTAACTTGCTATGGTGATTCACACAGAGCATACTGCCTCTCATCCACGCCTGGTCCAATGGGCAGTGTCCTCATCTTTTAAGTGGCAGCTGTTGGCAGGGTGGGTGGTGGCATCATGAAGCTGTCCGCTAGACGCAGAGAGTCAAGAAGCCTCTGCTCTGCTTAAGGGGTACAGGGACCTAGCTTCCACCTGCTGGGAGGCTTGGCGTGGTTTCAGGGCCCTCATAGTAAGGAGGGGTGCCTCAGGCCCCAGCCAGTGACTAGCCACATGGAAAGTCACCTAACCTTTCTGGACCCCAGGGAAATACATGACCTACAATAGTACCTGGCACACAGCATCCAGTATATGCTGGAAAATTAACTTAAAACACTGATCCCCAGATTCAGATGGGCAGGATGGGAGGGCTCGAGCCAGCCAGCCAGCTGGGGCCCTCGAGCGTAAGCAGGGGCCCCTCCTCCAGCAGACTCCACCTGCCTGGGTCCCCTTCTTGGTATCCACATGAAGTTCCAGGAAGGTGACTCTCCAGGGTAGGGGACACATCAAGTGGGGAAGTTGTCCCTCAGCCGGCCCATCATGCATTTCCTGTGAAGAACCTGACCCCAGCGTGGCTCTCCATGGGGGGCGCCTCAAGGGCTCTCTACACCCACCACTTGCTCTTATCTATAGGCCACTCGAGCTGTGGGGACCCTGAGTGCCACCTCAGACACTCCAATCATGAGTTCAGTCCTTCTCTGACAGCGTGGCTGCTCCCCGGCAGGGTCCCGCAGAGGCTGATGGGAGCCGCAGGCTGGGGAAGGAGGGCCATTCCCGGCCCGGGGCTCTCGAGCTCCCAGCTGGAGGAGACCTGCTAGGGCCCTGAGGGCAGGGCCTCAGAGCTGTTCTATCCAGTTAGGACCTTAAAAGCACGTGACCAGCACATGTTCCCTGGGATCCTCCCAGGACCAGCTGGGACACGGTGTCCCCCACGTGCTGTCCCCATAGCCTGCCCCAGAACATGTGTCCACTGCACAAACAACAGCTCCTGCAGAGTGGACAGCTTTCCCATGGCCCCGATGGGAGATAAGGTCCCGCATTAGAGCGGCCAGTTCCGGAAACTTCCATCATCACTACAGCTCAGCCCAGCGCCTGAGCCCCAGCTGATCTCCACGCCTGGTCTGCAACACGTGCCCTCTCCACCCTGTCACGGTCACCCCCAGATGCAGCCCAGGCTGCGCCGCAGAGAGAGCAGGGAGGGGGAGGGAGCTACCTGCCGCCAGCTGCTCTGAGCTCCCCCCCCCGCCTGAGGGGAGCCTATAGGACTTTCTGGGGCAGGTGCTCTCACCCCTGGGAACAGAGCCCCCATGGGCCAGGGCCAAGCTTCTTCCCTTGGCTGCGCCGGCCCAGAGCTTTCTGCCTGCACTGACTCTTCCAAGACAGATTTGCAGGCTGCTGCAAGTCCAGAGCAGCGCTGCCAGGTTCCACGGCCGCAAGCCCAGGCCGCCCTCTCTGCGTTCCCTGGGGAGCCCCCACAGCAGGCGGAAGGCAGGTTGGCCACTGCCCACACTGTCACCTCCCAGTGTGCCCAGGCTTTGTTCTGCACTTTCTGGCCAGAGGACTCTGACAGCGGCGTCGCTCTGTGTGTCTCAGCGCCTCCTCACGAGAGGTGGGACACGGCGCACTCCCACCGTGGTCCTGGAGCTCTGCACTGCCTCTCACAGCCGGCACTGGGCTGGGGCCCCAGTGGGTGGGCTCCCCAGCTCTGTGATCCAAACACTGAGTCTGTGAGATGCAGGGGCCTAGGGATCGGGTGACAGCACAGGGTGGCCCCTGTACCTCCCTCAGTGAAACTCGTGGCTCTGGGCCTAGGGAAGCAAAATGCAGAGTTTGTGCCCTATGGGCAGGACCATAGTAGACAGCACCTGAGCCTGCCAGGGCATGGGGTGGCAAATAGCATCTGTCCTCTAAAGGCCCCCCACTGGCTGGGTGACACAGGAGGAGGACACTACACACAGGAGGCCTCTGGTCACCACCGTCAGGCACCTTGGTCAG